>JAMYXO010002244.1:0-24726 GCA_033310375.1 Conus canariensis
ATCAAGAACTTAGTACGTAGATAACATTGTCAAGATGAGTATCATCGAGTCCAGGAGAAAGATCTTGTTGGAATGATACTATTCTGAACAAAACTGAAGACCAGAAGCCATGACAAAAACAACTCTATTGTTGTAAACATCAGCTAGTGAATTCATGACCTCCACATGTCTTCATGCAGGTGAAACTCACATACGCACGCACGCACGCATTCACACACGGACGCACGCGCACGGACACGCGCTCTCACACATAGGCCTACGCGAGCGCGCGCGCGCGCGCACACACACACACACACACACACACACACACACACACACACACACACACACACACACACACACACACTGCAGATTTCCAAAGCTGAGTCAAAACCCCGAAGTCATGACTTTGCCGTAGGATTTTGAATACCTCGTGCAGAAACCACGTTACTGAGGGGGGAGACTCAAACAGACCTGGACGAGCCATTGGACTGAATGATGACCTGTGCACTATTCTCAGGAGTCGAAACAACACCGGCATGTTTTCGTATTTGTTTGTCTGGAAAAAACGACCCCACGGGGCACAGCGGCAGGAAGAGTAAGACAGGCAGGTAGTGGGAGAGGCCAGAGAACAGTATCAGGAATTGGACCGTCCTGTCCTTGCCTAACAGGGCTGTGTGGCAATAGATGGAAAGGTATTGTCAGGAAGGCATTAGGACTGAATCCCTCAACAAACCCTAGCTGGGGTTGGATATCGGTAAACAAGAGTCACCATATGAAAATGACTTTACAAGGATTTCAGGAGAATGTTGGAAGGACAGAGTATCAAGAGGAGGAGAGAGACGTGATGAAAAAGAGAACTGTCACAAGCAGTCAGTCTTTGTGCGTGCGTGCGTGCGTGCGTGCGTGCGTGTGTGCGTGCGTGCGTGCGTGTGTGTGTGTGTGTGTGTGTGTGTGTGTGTGTGTGTGTGTGTGTGCGCGCGCGCGCGCGCGCGCGCGCGCCCGCGCGCGGGCGCACGCAGGACACATACACTGATGGACACATACCTTCTTCTTGAACATAAGGAACGGCAATGTCAACATACCGACGAATCTGTTGCACAAAGCTGAGGGTACAACAACAACAACAACAACAACAACACAGAAAGTCAAACATACAAACAAATAAAGAAAAAAAAAACTACCTAGAAAGGAAAGAAAGAAAACTTCGTGAGGCTAAAAAACAAACTGTCAAACAAACAAATGAAAAAAAAAAACAGAAAGGAAATAAAGAAAACTTCAAACAAATAAAGAAACAAAACAAACAAAACCAGTCTACTTAGAGAGGTATGTGCAACTGCTGACAGGCGCAATGCTTTTCGATCCCTTGACATGGACTCGGGAGGGGGAAGGTGTAGGGAGTAGGGGAACGCTAGTACAGCTCCAGACACAGCCTAGTGCAGTGCCACGAGCACAAGCTGTCGCACGCTGCAATATTTTTAAAATCCATCTATTTTCTCATAATTAGTCAATGCTGTGGGGGGAGGGGGTGGGGGTGGGGAGGGACAACCTATCTCATAGCCGTCTGGGCCTTTTCAAATGTAGTGTATTTGTATGTTTTCTATTATATGTATTTGTTGTATGATTGAACGTTATAGGAATAAGTTTTTGTAGTGATATTGAAAAATAAGTGAATGTCACACTCGTAGGATAAGGATTTGTTAGTTATTGTAGTAATAGTATTTGAAGCTGGGTGTAAGGTGTATTATTGTATATGACAAGGGTGAATGTAGTATGACTTTGTAAAGCGCTTAGAGAAATTCGTTTGATTAAGCGCTATATAAGAAATCATAATTATTATTATTATTATTAAGATTCAGCCACCCTAACACACCCCTACCGAACTGCAGATGCTCACGGTATGTAGAGAGGCAACTCTGGACTGGAAGACTTCCACACACGGCGCAGTTGCTGTTTCAGTAGGCAGGCTGATCCACTCCGGAATTGTCCTCAGTGGGAAAACAGCTTCTTTGTATGTAGGTGGACCTTGGAGATGGACTGTTTCAGCACAGCAATGGGGCCAAGCGGGTGCCGTGTTTCTGGCAACTAGAGGTGGGAAGACACTTCGTGCTGCTTGATGTCAAGGCATGGTGGAATTTGTAGAAGACACTGAGCCTGTTCTTCCTCTCCTTGTAGCCAGGGGCTGGCCAGTTCAACCGGAGTTTGTAGCATCACCTCTACGCTGGATGTCTGGCGAAATCAGTAGGAATCCCAGCGAGCTGCTCAACGTTGCACTTTTTCAAGCGTGTTGATATTGTGCCCCTGGCAGAGATCCCATACTGAACCAGCGTGCTTTAGAACAGAGTCCACCGGAGCATTGTAGACAGATTGGTTGAAAGGTCTCGTTTGAAAGCTGAATGAGGATCTTCCTGATGAAGTGCAGGGTTTGGTTTTGATCTTGATGGCGATGACTTCGAGTCCGATATGTGGGGTCTCCACTTCAGATCTTCCTTGCTGACCAACACAAGGATACCTGACTTGAGCATTTGTCTTTGGACTGACTTGGTGGCTACGCAATAAGTAAGCGAGTTCAGTGGTTGTGCAGTTCATAGTCACGCAGACAATTAAACATTTTGTGGCGTGAAATTGGCCCACCGCTGCTCCCAGGAGGCAAGCATGTCGAGGCTATCCTGGAGGTCGTCTTGGTCCTCAGTTTGGAGGAGACACTGTTTTCATGGCATAGTGCGTCATCTGCCAAGGAGTTATTCCCAGAACAGTTCATTGGAGGAACACCTGACTCGACTGAACTAATTACGGGCCTCGCTCCGTTGTTTCCATTAACTGACTGCCTTCTCTCACACAAGAAGTTTTCAAAGCATTGATCTTGCTGCCGATGCCAAAGTTGTGGAGCTTGTAGAAAAATAAATAAATGAATAAGAAAATGTATAAATCAACACACAAACAAATAAATTAATAAATGGATAGATAAGCAGGTAACTCACCCATTCACTCACTAAGTAGATGCATGAAGAGAACTATAAAATAGGCATTCTGGCTCACCCACCTCCGCCAGCTCCAACCGGCTAAAGCCGGTTTCGCTGTTGCTCCGCCGGCTTACCCAGAATGCCTATTTTATAGTTCTCTAATAGTAAACACTTTACAAACATACATAATGTGTAGGATTATCTGTTTTTAACACTTATTTAGAAAACTTTTGAGACTTAAGTTTTTTCTTGATCAATAACATCATTTTCCCGCATACATTCATCAAATGTGAAATAAATTTCTGCAAAACTCTTCACATCTGGCCGCATTACTGATCACCTCTGGATCTCACTTGAGACCCTATGGCGCCCTAGGGCCCCAAGCCAGACCCAGAGGGTCACATATAACACGGCCAGATGTGAAGGGTTTTGGGAATATGCCTCCAACAGTAGTATACTTTTATACTTGTTTGCCTGCTTTCTATTTGTCTAATTTGGGCAATCCCCCACCCCCATTTTAGTGGTCCTTCCCATAGCCGCACCAGGGCGACCATTTTAGGTTTACGGGCGTTTATAGCCGCGCCAGTGACCATATTCTGGGTTTACGGGCGTTTATAGCCGCGCCAGTGACCCAATACGAAAGTAGGAAGGATCACTTGAGGGCAGGGAAGAGGGCAAATTTAGACTTTTCAATGCCATGACAACCAAGTATTTAAAACTACTGCAGGCATATCCCCAATGTTGTTAACTTCAAGATTTATATATATACTGTACACAAACAAACGCTTTACAATTACATGGTGTCTACTTGTAAAGTTGTTTTTATTTGCCTAGAGTAAAGTTGTTTTTAAAGTTGTTAAAACAACACCAAAAGCTAAATAACAAAGTGCATCTTACCTTACTTTTTAGTCACTACTTTTTAATAAATATTTGTTTTAAATGCTTTTAGATTTAAATATAAAAATGCTGCTTTTAATACATAAAATTGGGAAAAGATTATTTTGAGGTGGGGAATTTAGCCGCCTAAATTTATACAATGACGTCTAACGCCTGTACTAAACGACGCCGGTGGGGAATTTAGCCGGCTAAATTTATACAATGCCGCGTGGGCGGCCCGGCGCCCTTATGTGTAACTTGACACGAACCCGGAAACAGTGCGACGCTTCGACTCGGCAATTATGCAGTTGAGTAAGCCGGGGCCAGACATGTCTGGCCTAGAGTACTACATAAAGGCAGAAGGGAGTTGTCTCCCCGGAAAAGAATGTAACAATTAATTGTGAAAAAAAATCGTCATTAAGTCGTTCTAGGTTCTTATTCAAGTCGGCATCACGTTCTTATTCAAGTTCTTATTTAAGTTCTTAACAAGTTTTTATTCAAGTTCTTAACAAGTCAACATCAAGTTTTTAACAAGTTCTTATTCAAGTACTTATTCAAGTACTTATTCAAGTTCTTAACAAGTCGTCATCAAGTCGTCATTAAGTTCTTATCAAGTCGTCATTAAGTTCTTATCAAGTCGTCATTAAGTTTTTATCAAGTTCTTATTTAAGTTTTTATCAAGTCGTCATCAAGTCGTTATCAAGTTCTTATTCAAGTCACTTATAATTATTTATTAAGTTCTTGAAATATTATTCCATCTGAAATGGATCAAAATGATCTTTTGTTGTTGGCGGTTCTGGCATGCTTTTTTGTTTGGCTTCTGTATTTAGTGGTTGAGATTTTTTTGACTGCTTTGGTTTTTGCTGTCTTTCTTTATATGTTTTATAAACGTAATAACCACCCCCACCAACAGCAATGACGCCAAAAATGCTAACTCTTTTAATCCAAATAATCCATGTCGACTTTGGTGTTGTAGGTCTTGAATCAACTTGTGTATTTACAGCTGGCATTGAAACAACTGTTGGCGGTGTTATGTTTTCATTATGAGTTATATTCTGTGATTGCAACATTAATTTTTTTTGTTTGTTCCACTCTGCTAATTTTTTTCCTGCTGCAACACGCCCAGGATGAGGAGGCTTTTTACTGGTCACTTTCTCCATCAATGTTTTCTGCTGATTTTCTGGCTCGGTCATTTTGAAGGGAAACAAAATCTATATGATTAAAAGTAATTAATCCCATGATTAATGGCGACAATAATGTTCCAAATCTGTAATATAGATCACATCCTAGAGACTCTAATGACTTTGTTAAAACTGGATCCTGCGTTAAATCATACATAAAATCTTGTTCAGAATCAATGGGAGCAAATCTACTAACTAGTTTAGTGTACAAACTAAGAACCGTTTGCCCAACACTTTTTACCATTCTTGACCCCAGTTGCGCTTCATACCTGTTGTGATACTTTACAATGTCTTGTGGCGACATTTGTTGAATCTGTTCTATGCTGAATTCATTTCCAAGGTACTGTTTTGTTTTTCCACATGCTGCTAAAGAATACAGCCTTTCCTTTTGGCGCATAATAGCTTGGTCATCAACTTGATCATTTGTAATCATAAGTTCAGGAAGTAGATCATCGCTGTTCATGTTTTTTATTAATTATAATTATTTTATTTTTTAAAAATGAGCACCGAAAAAACTATTACTAACCTTGTATACTATTCTGCTGTTATTGGAGGCCTAAGTGTAGGATACACAATGCTTGGTAAAAGCCTGTTAAAAATAAAACCAGCAGATCTTGGCAAACTAGGCTTTGAAGACTCAGCAAAGCTGATTGCTGTTATTACAGCTTCATTTGCTACGAAAGATTTTCTAGTTAAGCAAGGAATAATTCCAGACAGTATCAATATGTAAAATTTAAAAAAATAACATTTATAAAAATGGCTTCACTCGTAATGATGATTGGTGGTGCTGTGGTTAATGCGCTTGCTTTTAGCGGAAGTAATTACGCATTTAGTAAACTACGGGATGACGGCGAGAGAAAAAGACATAACAAAGCTATGGAGCAACTAGCTGCTGCACAAGACACCTATGAAAAGCAAAGAATGGAGCAGTTAGATTTTATTAACGACAGACTTAAACAACAGGGACATGCAGCTTACACATTTAAAGATGTTGACCAGGCAATAAAAGAATATTTTCTAGTAACAGGCAAACAAGTTGAAACATTGCGCCCACCAAAATTCAGCGATTACTATCAACCATCAGAAAAACAAAAGATGCAAGAAATATTGTTTATTGTCTTTGGCATGACCGCTGTGTATTTTGTTGCACAAAGTATTGGCTGAATAAAAATGTACAAAATCTATTATTCTCCAAAAGGATATTGGAAGGGAATAACAGCAATTAAAAAGCTTAGCCAAGCAGCTGGAGTCAGTGAACAAACAGCAAAAGAATGGTTATCTAAACAAGCGATTTGGCAAATTTATCTACCAGCGCCTAAACGAATACAAAGACCACACTTTGTGAATATAACTCCAAACGACACCCATCAAATGGATCTTCTATATTTACCCCATGATACGATTAGACGAAAAAGATTTAAGTACGCACTTACAGTCATTGACATAGCTTCAAGATACAAAGATGCGGAACCATTAACACAAAAGAGTGCTTCTGCTGTTGCTGTCGCTATACAACTGATATATCAACGAGGACCCTTAACTTATCCTCGCATGATTCAAGTCGATGATGGAAAAGAATTTAAAGGTCAAGTGAATCAATTATTGTTAAAACATAGAGTTACCATTAAAAGAGGCATTCCGGGTGTTCACAGATCACAGGGTTTGGTTGAAAACTTTAACAAACAGTTATCTGAAAGACTTTTCTCCTACCAGTATCACAGAGAGCTGATTGACAATTCTCGCAACACAGAATGGGTTAGAAGGCTGCCCTTAGTTTTGCGCGCAATGAATAATGAAGAATTTAAAGGTTTAAAACCAGTACAAGCAATCAGAAAACAAACAATAAATGTTGTTGAAGGAGAGTCTTCATCAAGCAAACTATTACCATTTGGTTTGAAAGTAAGGTACCTTTATTCGCCGGGAGAAGCAGAAGGGGACACTCGCATCAGGGCAACAGATCCAGTTTGGAGTGTTGATCCATATGAGATAAAAAAAATTGTGAAAATGAATCCACCCGTGTATTATTTACGAGAAACTGACACAACAAAACGGCCGGCCCCTCAAAGATCTTTTGTGAAGGAAGAACTGCAGATAATCCCTCCAGACACAGTTCCAGTCGCTTAATTATTTTTTAATTTAAATTAAAATGGCGGCAAGAATGGAAAAGGAAGAATCCTTACGTAAAATGGCACTGGAAGCAAGAATGGTGAAGGAAGAGTCCTTAGAAATAATGCGAGAAATATTTGATTATAATCTTGCTATTAGACTAATATTTAAGAAGATTGATTATGCCATGCTAGACAAAACCTCAAATTTTGATTGGGAATATATTAAAAAAATTCGAGCGCATTTAGCAGTAATGAAAAATAATTTGGTTGAATTGGGTGATGATATAGTTAAGCTTAACGAACTGTTTTAATCTACGCAAATACATTTGGGTTTAAAATGGAAGCTCAAAGGGAAATGGCAGAAATGACAAAGGAAAAGTCTTTAAAATTAATGCAAGATCTATTTGAGTATCAGTATATCATTAAAGAAGTATTTGAGAAGATTGACAATCCTTGGCTAGAACAATCGCCAGACAATCGCTTTAAACCCCAAAGCTTTTATTTTGATTTATGGGTATGGGAACATGAATATTGCGAAATGACAAAAAAAATTAAAGCACATCTAGCATTAATAAATAATATTAATTTTGCTAAATTAGATGATGATATAATTGAACGTGCGATTGCTGAAAAATATAAGCCCATATGATTATACTATTCTCCAATGCCCGATTGCATATGAAAACTCTGGATTAACAAACACACGTTTTGTGTTTGTTCTATCTAATGACTTCTTTGTTACAACAGTTGTGTTGATCTCATGTAGATTAGATCGTAGTTTTACGTTGTCATGATGAAAAGTCTTATTGTCAAACAATGCTTTTTTATAGTTGTCATGGGATATGCTTGACTGCACAACACTGCGAGATATTCCCTTTGCTTTTTTAACAACTTTTTTTTGGCTTGAAAGACTGTACATTTTCGACCTCAAACCAACAAACTCCTTGATCACCCCTCCAGATAATTCATCCTTCATCTTACCTAAAACCTTCTTATTAATAGTTGAATGCAAAGGCGAATCTTTAGGGTAATCAGATGTGTCGTACCATCCAGCATGCCCTTTTGCTACTTCTATTTCCATGTCTTTATAGATATCTTCAGTAGGGATGTCGATTACAAATGAATCTGTATCTGTGTACAGAACTCTGGACTCTGGATACAAGGGTTTAAAGTAGTCGTAAAGAAATTCTAACATCAAAAGCTTCGACAGCTCTAAAACAGTAAACCCAATAAAAACAGGTTTGTCCAATTTGACTTTCTTTTTTTTCATCATTATTCCAAAAAGCTGATCATGAAATCTTCTGAAGTCCTGATAATTAGGTTTAGAAGTTAGCTTAATTGCATCGTTCTCTCTGGTGACCAATCTAACATCTTTACGCTTGTGCGGATTCTCCATAGTCTTTCCAAAACAGCTGTTGTTCATCAGCTTGAAAAAGTCTTTTTCTGAAGCATCTGTGGATTTAGTTCTGAGATCAGTGTTTTTCATTATGTATGGTTTCATGAACTGTTCTTGATCAAAAGCAATTATACGATGAACAGCTGTCAACTTCAAACCATGTCTTAAATAAAATTGTAGAAGCCTGTAATGGCAGACATAATTTTTTTTGCCTCGAAGATTAGGCACAAGTTTAGTGGTTCTGTCATTGACACTTTTAGACTTTCTGCCGCTAATGGATAGTCATTATGGTAATCATGAAGTTCATGAGGATATTCTAAATCAACTTCTAGAATGAGACCTCTTTTACGATCAGCTTCTAGAGTAGGTAGCCATTTTAAAAACTTTTGAATGTCTTTGAGTCCTGTGTACATTTTAAAGTTGCGTAATGGAAGTGATTGCGCCATTGCCCATCCATACAGATTGTTTGCATCTAAATACATGAGATAGCTAGACCTTTTACTTGGATCATAGTTGTCCAAGTATTTGTTGTTTGCTTTACAGTAATGGTGCGACGCCATACTGATTCCCCCACGCAATCCGTTTTCAATCATCTGAAGCATTGGCAGGTCAGACAATAAATCAATTTGTACTCCAGTAAATTTTAAGAAAGCGTCCCAGCTCATCCCGGGCGCAGAAATGTAATGCGCAGGATCCAGGCTGTAATGTTTTATGCAGGTCTTCCTATAATTTTCAAAGACGTCCGCCAACAAACAGGTATCCGCCATTAAATAGGAATCATGATAGTCTCCCATCGTTTTACACTCTAACTTCTGCCACGCATCTTGAGCATAAGAATAATCAGAATCACTGATGTCCTTTCCTCTGAGACTAGAAAAGAACGCGCCTTTAGGCGGAAGTGTATCTTCGTCAAACCTTTCCCAGCTGTTCATGTACTCATAAGGATAAACGCCCTTTCTAACAAGAGTTGGGTCAAAATATTCTTCTGTTATTGGGCAGGACTTTAAGGACATAGCCAGTGACTCTAATGAACCCATCAGGTGTTGCATAGAGTCATAAAAAGACATGTTATTTAAAGTGAAACACATGTACTTTTCTGATGACTGTGCAATGCATGACACCCTGAAGTCGCTGGTTACTGCTTGCATTATAAGGTGAGAGTCGTAACCTCGCAAGTTGTGAAAGAATATAGGCAGCTTCCATGTCTTTGGTTCAAACTTTAGTTGAAGATTGCATTTGTTATGTGCGGCTCCTCTAAACTTTCCACTAATGTGATCATGGTCTCTTACTGTTGGATTCTCTGCGGAGAGGTCTAAACCACAAATCCAACAGTGAGTGGCTGAGTCATACTGTTGTTGGTCTTCAGGCGTCATTATGATTTCAGATAAATTCAGATTATTAGAACAGGCATTACGCACTTGCTGCATGCGTTTTAAGAAGTATTTTGCAGCATTTGGTCCTCTGTATAATTCTGGCTTTGAATGGGCGCCATCCGACCTAACAATGATGAAGGCAAATGAGCAAATCTGATGATTACTCATTAAGACTGTTTTAGGAAGTTTCTGTGGGGTTGGTCCTTCATAAGGAACAATGAGTGATTCGAAGTCTGCGTAAACAACATATGGACTAGTTTGCAACCGTTTCCAGTTCTTAAAACTAACTTTACTGCCTTCTCCGGGCGTAATTAGTTCTGTATCACAGTCAACTGGGCTAATACAATGTTTTACATGTTCGCTCGCAGCTTGAACGGACGGAATTCTTGTTAAACATTTTCTACAGAATTCTTGTTTGCTATGTTGTTTTGTAGTATGCACTAGTAATCTACTCATTGTGCGTATTAGAGTGTAGTGCAACCCATTAAGGCTTTGCATCAGGAGTAAGTCTACATGAGTTTTGGTTGGTTCGCCTATTGTTGGACTGTTCTTTGACACTCTAATTGGCAGAAGGTTGGTTTCTTCAGACCATGTGTAGACATTAACAGTTATTGGTGGATTTTGTTTTTCAAACTGATCAATTTTGTCTACAGCCATAGGAAATTCAAGGCCGTTAAAGTTAAGATTATTGGCCCACTGTAAATAGTTAGATACTCTCTCTGCATTTTTGGCAACGTGATGCAGCCTAGCAAGAACGCACCACATAAAACATTTGTCGTCTGAATTTTTTATGTTCAAAACTGCTTTCTTTGCAACTAATGTTGGAGGCAGTGGAATGTAAGCCTTGCCTACAATTGGCTCATACTTAGCTTGTCTTAATCTGATGTCTAGGACTTCGCCCTCTGACCAACCAGAGCCTCTCATTTTAGCTGCTTCAGAGGCTTCATTAAACTGTGTAAGAAGTTGATCTGCCCAACCAGGTGTTAAGTCATTATGAGAAAGAATAGTCTGCTGTTTAGTTGAGACCCAGACTTCTAGATTTTCTTCGTTTATTGTTATATAGTCGATTAAAACAACTAACCTTACTTTAACTGGAGGGTTTATTGTTAGTTTACTTGGAACTTGAGAAATAGCGTGTACAACGCTTGCCTGTACCTTTGTTGGATCAATAACTTCTAAAACGACCTCATTTAAAGCTTTTGACAAACGCTCTTCCTCGAGCATTGCTTCAAACAATTCATCTGAACCTTCATATATCTTATCCATGTTGAGCTTCTTTTCTAACTCAAAATATTTATTTAAATCAAAAAAATAAAAGTTAATCAGAATCAATATCAACGGTCTTTTTGTGCTTGGACTCATAAACTAAAGTATAAACGCCCTTTGGGGTTGTTAATGTGAGCTGTTTAGAACAGAGTTTAATGTTTCGTTTACTTTTTTTAAACATTCCTTTTTTATCTGGTCGGTGTCTGGCTGTTGAGAAAAAGTTGCCCTTGCCTTTCTTTGAAGATCAAACTTTTGTCTTTTGTAGTCCTCAAAATCAGCCTGTAGGCGACTAAATTCTTCATCCGTGATGTTTGAGTCAGCAAGTGCTTTATTTATTGTCAGTTTGAAGGAACTAAGTTTAGCTGTTATTAGTTGAACCATAGCTGTGTGCTTTTGGAGTTTAGCTTTTATTTTTTTGCTGACAGCACTTACAGCCAATGAACACAGGCCAAGAGTTAAAGACAAACCACCTAGAGGTAAAGCTGCCGGCGCACCTACGCCTGTTGCTAAGAGACCTACACTTGTTCCTGCTGTTAAAGCACTAACCGCCGATGCTCCAGTATTAACATATGTAACAGCATTAAAGACAGCAGAATACCTTCGTTTGGTTTTACTGTATTTTGAAAGGTCCTGCTCTAGTTTTTATTGCATTTGTGTAATGTTGGTTAATCTGAAAGTTTTTATGTCTACAGCAGCAGCTATCTCTTCTTTGGGCACTTTTGGATAAGTCGTAACAGACATGCTTTTTTAAAATAAAAATAATTTAGTATTGGATATCTTTCAATCTGTTATCTTGAATATTCAGCTGCGCATCATATATTAAAAACAAATGTACATTAAGTGGTTTATCACTCTCTTTTTCTTTATCAATTTGAATGTTTATTACGTCTTTAACTGTTCTCCCACTCCCATGCAACTGATTATCTTCTGTTGACCTTAGGTCAATCCATAAACCGTATTTCGTTGTTAAATATTCATCAAGTCTAACACTGTGAAGGTGTAGATCTTTAGACACAAGGTCTACTGTTGGATTTCTACACCTCCCGCCTCCAAACAATTTTCTTATTTCATCAAAATGATGATAAGGTTTAAGCCCGCTACCATAGACTTGGTTAGGACTACCCTCAATTGAACATTGTACTTTCGTTATTTTAGGATTAATAAATTTTTCACTTTGTCTTTTGAATGGTTCTTCATCTTCACACAGCAATAAAATACCTTTAAGGGATCGTGCTGCGGCGCTAAAACTAAAGTTCCATATAGTGTCTGCTCTGCTTTTAGGATATTTTGAATGATGAATCACTCTTTCGTAATATATTGCTAATTTTGACTGATATTGTTGCTCAATCAGCCTTGCTAAGTTAGGGTTGCTAACAATGTCAAACTCTAACGAGATGTCGAAAATGCTGTACTTGGAATCAGTGTCTGTAGATTTAATGACACGTTTGTATTCATTAAAAGTTAGTTCATATGACAATCTGTCTTTTAATGCTCCTTGAAAGTATGGCGCATGCGCTTTTAACAACTCAAAATCTAAGGGTATAGAAAAGCGATTTCCAAACGCATAACTTACAGCTTCATACTTGTTACCGTCTTTAGCATCTTCGGCGTCTATTCTGTGTTTTAGTGCTTCGTTATTTTCGATTCCTTGAAACGCAAGATCGGCCCTTTCATTATCGGTTAGCCATAGATCAGAATAGATTAGAAATATGTCTGCATTGTGTAAAGAAAATATTTCTTGCCCCTCAAGTTTTATAGAAATTTTCTTAACGATTGCCCGTCCCAGATTCTGTACAACTGTCCTGTTTACGTCTGTTGCTGAATCAAGTTCTATTTTGAAAGTAAGCCGTGCAGATCCTGGCACAATCACTTCATCTGCTCCTAGGTCTGGAAATTTGACAGTAAGAATCTGATCTGAATCAATAGTAGATGGATTATTTGGAACAATAATATTCTGTTTATTTCCCTTCACGCCAAAGGGCTCTTTCAGTCTTCTATGCGGGTCAAGAATCGAACCATATGCTTGTGACATTTTTTTTATAAAACAAAATAAAAAGTTAATTATTTAAAAACATGGCAGAAGAAGATTATGATGTTTTTGATCCTGGAGACGACATGAGTGAAATGACGCCTTTGACACATCCATTACAATCATTGCGGCGTGAATTAACAGAAAGTAAGGTCAAATCATTTTATCAAAGTTTAGGCCAAGAACCTCCCGAATTTATAGACCCTAATGATTTTGAAACAAAAGATGACCATTTGTTTGTGAAAAACGAGCAAGGACAACTTGTTCAGCTTACAACTAAACCAGACCCATCAAAGTTTTTAGCAAAGACTACAATTAGACAAAGGCTCAGTGTGAGCGATCAAAATCGCCTTGGCATTGCTAAACCGCGAAGATTAGACAGTGAGGCAGTTGCTAAACTTCAAAACACACTACAAGAACTCCCAACAGATAACCAAATACAAAACATACCCCTTAAAGATTTAAGCCCAATAGCAGACGAAATAATAGAAACCAGTTTTTCAGAAGAAACAGTATTAAAAACTATGCACGATCCGCCGCTACCTATGAGAGAAATAACGGCCCTTGATCATGCTTTGAAAAGCATCAGAGGCGAATTAACAAACAATTTAGCAAAACTGGGTGAACTAGATGAGCATATAAAAAGAGAAAAAGAAAAACTAGTTGAGGCTGATGACCACAACTTAGGACCTGGTGTTAAAGAAAGAATAACACAAAGACTAAAAGATCTTGAACAAGAGAGATCAGCAAGACTAGAAGTGCTGTCTACTAACCGAGAACAATTACGAACTCAAGTGAGCAGAATAAGAGAAACTATCCAAAGAATTTTATATGAAGACACGACGCTAGCAGAACGAATAAGAACACTGTTTAGAGAGCAAGGTGTCACATTAGCGAGCGTTATAACAGCCTTAGGATTTGCAATAAGTACACTGGTGTTGGCTATTACAGGCGGCGGTGGTGGGGGAGCAGTGCCACCAGGACCACCATCAGATAAATCATGGGTAAAAAAACAACTTGATCATCTTGCAAGTTTATTAAAAAAATTAGCCAGTAAGGCAATAGACTCTTTGCCTGGTATAATAGGGGGGATCGTTAGCTGGCTTTTGTCTGCCGCAAGTAAAGTAGTTGGCTTTATGGCTGAGCACTTATGGGCATTAGTTGTCTTAATAGTTGGGTTACTTTATAGTAAGATAAAGACCAAGTAATCCTAGGGCAGTTAATCCAATAACAAGTGCCGTCTTTTCATATTCATGGTCATTATTTCTTGGGGCCACAAGGATTGAATGGGGGGTTTGGGGGGCTCGGGATTGGTGGGGCTTCTTTTTTATTGCTATTGCTGGCTTAGAATTTATGTCGTTTTTTTCCGACCTTCTCTTCTTTACCAGCCACAAGGATTTCATTATTATAGTTTATTATTGTTCCTATCTGAAGTCTGAGGTCAGAAGGCAGCATGTATAAACCAGTGCCAACAGCAAAGTCTACTTTCGATCTTGCGTATTGCAAAACATTTTGGTACCTTTTAATACTTGAAGGCAAATCAATTGCAGAATTAATAGAATCCTCTAAATTTGCTAAATACTGTTTTTGGGCGTCAAAGCCAGTAGAAGGATCAATTATGTTTGATCTCGTTTGTGCTTGCGAACCTAGCAAACACCAAACATAAGTACGAATGGAGTCGTTTATTCGTTCTATTCCCGCTCTAGTTAGACCATTAGAAGTATCCAAAATAAATGTTGTCCATGCTGTTTTATGCTCTTGCTCTATGGACCCGAGGTGAACAGTTGTGCCTGAAGAGAAAGATGTGTAAGGAGGATTCCAATCATAGTTATACTTTCTATGCACGCCCCAATAATAAAGAGTGCCTAAACCATGATTAAGATCCAACTTTTGTCTAAAGTCTGTCTTTGGGTCAATATCAAATTCGTTACAGATCCTTTCAAAAGCCTTGTAATCTATTCTGTTGCTGAATGGATTAAACGTTTTGTCATTTGGTAATGGCGCTTGCAGTTCAGACAAAATACGTCTGAAGGTGTAATAAAAATGAAATCTATACACTGACCTCACCAAAGGATCAGGATGATTTAAATGATCAGCATACGACACTCCACACCCAGTTGATGCACAAAACACAGCAAAGTTTAACTGGTTCTGATAAAACTGCATCGGATGACTGAACCACACTTTCGCGATGTAGTCGTTTTTGATAGGAGGGTTAAGATAACGATCCAATGGAGTACTAACCTTTACTTGAAAGGCGTCAGTCTGAGTCACAGAAATGTCGAGGGTGTCAGTTGTTATATTTTTAAGATTGTAGTGCGGTCCAACAGAATATTTTGCATTAGTATATTTGAATGCACTCATTTTTAAATTGTTTTAAAAATGTTTGTAACAATAACAACTCAAGACAGTCCTTCGTTTTTAGAATATGCTATTGATAATAACTGCGGAACCCAAAGGGTCGCACTCCATGAAATATTCTACAAAGTCGTATGGTTTAATATAAGTCAATCCAAGAGGAATAATGAGATTTCAAAACTTGACAGAAGAGGAGACGTAATTAGCCAGTTAACCATACCTGATGGTTATTACGGGTTTTGCTCGCTAAAAGAAGCAATGAGTAACTTCGACATTACTCTCAAACTTAACAATGCAAATCTAAAAACAATGTTAACATTCAAACCTGAAAAAGAAGTAGTCCATTACCTTTTTGATGTAGAGCTAGCTAAAATGTTAGGCTTTGCAACTGACAATCATGGTTTTAGAGTTACATCAGACGAAACTACTTATGAGGGAGAATATCCGCTCGATCTTGCATTACATTCATTACTCTATGTTCATTTGGACGAGCTGAGCACTGATGAAAACTTATATGATGGAAGGCCCTCAACTGTTTTAAGAGCTCTTCCATCAGGGAAAGCTGCATATTGCGATTATGAAATTATACAATTCCCTAATTTACAGTTTAAAAGATTAGCTTGTGGGAGGGTCAGATCATTTAATATAAAGATCACAGATAAAACAGGGAAAGTCGTGAAATGTGATAACCTGCACATTGTTTTAGAAATAAAATAATACGTTGTTTTAAAAAATGTCACGTGGACCAGACGATTCGGGGGTCACATTAGCGCCTGAGAGGTGTGTAACTTTAGAATTAAAAGACCTTGCAGACGTTGAGGACTTTGAACAAAACGGTGAGATAGGCACTTTGTATGGTTTTGAGTACACTAAAGATGGTTATTATAAGCGCAAAGAGGTTGACGACAACAAAAGGTTTCCTAAACTAGAACAACTACGCAATCTAGAAGCAAATAATACAGGTCAGTATGAATATAAAATAGTTCGAAAAACTGACAACAAATGGCACTTAGAACCATATTTAGAATGGGACATAAAATTTGAATTCGTAAGCCCATTTACATTTTTTGACCGTCAAAAAAGTTTCAGAAAAGCATTGAACTCTGGCCCTTTACATGTAAGTCTTATGCCAGAGGACAACAGTCGGAAAGAGATCGAAATAAAGCCGTTTGGGGACAAACAGTACATCCTCCACAGAAGAGAATCGGTTTTAAAGAAAGCTTCTACAAAATTACAGTTCATTCCACGCACAAAATTAGGAGACACGTTCACAATGATATTTAAAATTTCTGTCTTAAAAGATGAGGCAAGAAATGGAGCTGTGGGTGTCAGTGACAACCTTATGGAAGGAATTCTTATTAGCTGGCAAAACTTAGACGTTGACAAACTTAAAGTTACTGTCGTCGTTCTTTACAATGGCGAGGATATTAAGGTCATAACAACAAGCAACAAAATTGATATTAGTTTAAATAGAAACGATCTTACAGAACTGAACTGGATTAATCTTACACATTTGGGCCTTATAGGGTTTTATTATACTGAACAAGTTTTGACAGAGAGTATGATAAAAACAATAACTGGATTATATTAAATTCTGTTTTAAAACTATGGAGCAGACGACTTTGGTGTCAATGCCGATGTTAAACTTTATGACAAAAACCCCTCATTGTTCATTGATTTGTGGACAGACTGGTTGTGGAAAAACAATATTTGTCCTCGACCTATTACAAACAGTTTATCGTTATAATTTTGATCATATTGTAATTTTCTGTCCAACACTCAAATGGAACAAAGCATATCACGACAGAAGGTTTATATGGACAGATGATGAAATCTATTTAGTTGATCCTAGCAATAAACTTAGCGAGTGTTTAGAACACTTTTATAAATTGTTTGAGGGAACGCAGACACTAATTATTATAGATGACTGTTCGGCAGAAAAGGATATAGTCAAAAAGAGAAACACTTTATCAAAACTGGCTTTCAGTGGAAGACATGCTGGAATAAGTGTGTGGATTTTATGTCAAAAATATAACTCAGTTTTAAAAGACTTTAGAGAACAATTAAAGACTGTAGTTTTATTTCACATGAAAGACAGAGACGCATTTGATGAATGTATGCGTGAAAATGATGTTATTGAAGACGATCAAGAAAAACGAAGGATTAAGCAAAAACTTAAGTCTCAAAAGTTTTCTAAATTAGTGTTAAAAACAGATAATCCTACACATTATGTATGTTTGTAAAGTGTTTACTATTAGAGAACTATAAAATAGGCATTCTGGGTAAGCCGGCGGAGCAACAGCGAAACCGGCTTTAGCCGGTTGGAGCTGGCGGAGGTGGGTGAGCCAGAATGCCTATTTTATAGTTCTCTCATGAATACACGAATAAACTTATCAACTGAACAAGCCACCAAGGAGAAAAGAAGACAAAAATGGATTAAGCGGATAGTTTGAGAAGCTGGAACGAAATGAACATTGATCGTATTCAGACAAGAACATTCCTTGGTAACCGAACACGTATATATTCGATTACGTTTCGGTAAATAGCTGATTGCTGCCTTAGGGAGCACTCTGCGTCTCTCCTATTTCTAAGTTGTGGAGAGAAGCGAATATTAACGTTAGTAGCGTGTGGAGATCTGTTGTAAATACGATTGTTTAATTAACTTATATGGAAAATTGGGCTGTAAAGGGTTCTGTACAGTTGTTTTTCTTTCTTTCTGTGTTTTTATTTTGTTTTGTTTTGTTTTGTTTTTCCAACAGTTCACGACAAACTGTTATCTCCCTTGTCGTTGCAGAAGGTTGCACTTCCTGGAGAACGAAGCCACCCACGCGTATGTGCTACGAAGTACAGTGTGTGTGTGTGTGTGTGGGTGTGTGTGTGTGTGTGTGTGTGTGTGTGTGTGTGTGTGTGTGTGTGTGTGTGACACTTTAAGTTTATTCCTCTAAATAATTTTGGGATTACCGAGAAGATCTTACAAAAGTTACTTATGATTATGAAGAAGTTGGCGTCTTGCCTAGGGCGGATTAATAGTAACAGAAATTATGGGCTTGGTGGAGCGAGCGTAGTTCCTGGTAGGCCTACGTCAGCCAAGACGATCAGAACTTTAATGCTAGTAAAATGGGGAACAGCTCAGCAGTGAAAATGGAATATCTCAATGTTAAATGAAATATCCTTCTGGCATTGAAATCAGGAGAGTAGTTTTGTTTCAGAAGTGGATGGTGAAAGACCTTGCATTTCTTGGGAAAGAAAGGAATGAAGCAGTGCACATACCTCATTACACAGCTAAAGATTTCTCATCACTGATGAATGTCGTATAAATCTTGATAAAATTGTAAAGACTCCCTGTTGTTCACTTCCACTATGGCTAACTTACCAGGCCTACTTTGTTTATATTGGTGTGGACATTGGCCAAAAATTGACAACCCAAATCAGCTTTATGCTTCCATGTATGGTCTGGTCAGTGATATTACGGGAACAGGGCCTGCTTTTATCATTCTGGATTTCAAAGTCTGAAGAATATTGCACATAGCGTCAGGACATTCCTTTGCCAGGGCTGAACTGTTTACCATGTTAATAGTATTAAGTTTCTTAGATATATACCATATGTTTCTTCACCATATGTAGAAATTGTGTAGCAAAGTCAAAGATGGGATTCTGTCTGAGGTAAATGAAGTCTTAACCATCAAGGGCCAATCCCACTTAGAAAAGTTGATCCATAGACTGAGAATCAGTGCATGGTTAGGAAGATTTTAAAATTTGTTTGTGGTCAGCTTCTGAACATTCCTGAATTTTTACTTGAATATATATATACACTTACTCTTACTTTCAACTGCTTCATTAATTAGTAAGGTAATGTCTGTAAAGTTCCCTCTTTAAAATTCAAGTGTTCTTCAGATGAGTAGGGAAGCTGCATGGAGCATGGTGTGTGTGTGTGTGTGTGTGTGTGTGTGTGAGTGTGTGTGTGTGTGTGTGTGTGTGTGTGTGTGTGTGTGTGTGTGTGTGCGCGTATGTGTGCATGTATGCGTGTGTTTGTGAGAGTGAGTGCATGTGTGTACGAGTGCTTGAGTATGGGTGTGTGTGTGTGTGCGCATGCGCGCTTGTGTGTGTGTGTGTAGGGTAGTATGGTATGGTGGGGTGTGGTGTGTGTGTGTGCGTGTGTGTGTGGGCGTGTGCATGTCTGTGTAAGTGAGTGTGTAAGTTTGAGGGTATGTGAGGGTATGGGTGTGTTCGTATTGAGATGTGTGTATTTATGTATATATGCGTGTGTTTGTGTGTATGTGTGTGTGCGCGCGCGCATATGTGTGTGTGTATGTGCATGTGTGCCCGTGTGTGTGTGTGTGTGTGTGTGTGTGTGCGCACGCGCACGCATATTTTTGTGTGTTAATTATGCTCCTTTTCTTTGAATGAAAAACGTTGATATTCTGTTCATAATGTTTTCTTAAATGTCAGTACAACCTTGAGTTAACCTGACAGTAAACTGGTTTCAGTCAGTCAGTGTGTGTGTGTGTGCGTGTGTGTGTGTGTGTGTGTGTGTGTGTGTGTGTGTGTGTGTGTGTGTGTGTGAAACACTTCATACATTTAAATATTTTTGGGATTACCAAGGTGATCTTACAAAAGTTACTTATAAAAAAGTTGGTGTCTTGCCCAGGACAGTTTTACAGTTACAGAAATTATGGGCTTGGTGGAGCGAGCATAGTTCCTGGTAGACCTACGTCAGCCAAGGCGATCAGAAGTTTAATGCTAGTGAAATGGCGAACAGCTCAGCTGTAAAAATGGAATATCCCAATGTTAAATGAAATATCCCACTGACATTGAAATCAGGAGAGTAGTATTGTTTCAGAAGTGGATGGTGAAAGACCTTGCATTTCTTGGGGAAAAAAAAGGAATGAAGCAATGTACATACCTCATTACACAGCTAAAGATCTCTCATCACTGATGAATATCATGTTAATCTTGATAACATTGGAAGGATTGCCTGTTGTTCACTTCCACTATGGCTAACTTACCAGGCTAACTTTGTTTATATTGGTGTGGACATTGGCCAAAAATTGACAACCCAAATCAGCTTTATGCTTCCATGGATGGTCCGGTCAATGATATTATATGAACAGGGCCTGCTTTTATCATTCTGGATTTCAAAGTCTGAAGAATATTGCACATAACATCAGGACATTCCCTTGTCAGGGCTGAACTGTTTACCATGTTAATAGTATTAAGTTTCTTAGATATACCAAATGCTTCTTCACCATTATTTAGAAATTGTGTAGCAGAGATGAAGCTGGAATCCTTCTGTCTGAGATCAACAAAGTGTGAACCATCAACAACCAATCCTACTGTGAAAAGTTAATCTGTAGACAGAGATAGTGAGAATCAACGCATGGTTAGGAAGATTTTAAAACATGTTTGTGGTCAGCTTCTAAACATTCCTGAAATTTGACAGAAGTAGACATACTTTTATCTTATTTACAACTGCTTCATTAGTTTATGAATTGATCTCTGTAAACCTCCTTCCTTAAAATTCAAGCATTCTTCAGCTGAGTAGGGAAGCTGCATGGACCATGGACACAGTTTACAGCATGTTCCAATTAAAACTCATTCTCACAGATATCAGTTTTAAATCTGTTCTTTGAATTAAAAAAAAAAAAAATCACACCATCATAGTCATCCCTATCAATAGGTGTGAGTAAGTGTGTGTGTGTGTGTGTGTGTGTGTGTGTGTGTGTGTGTGTGTGTGTTTGTGTGTGCTTGTGTGTGCACGTATGCACATACCTGAATGGTTACATGTTTTAAAATGTTGTTTCTCGCTTTTTATCTCTTTATGCATGCATTATAGCATAGCATGTTTTGTTTTGTTTTGGTCAGATTGACATATGAGCAGAGCTTCATATTTTTAATAGCTATTCAACTGTTATGTCAAGTGATGTGTCATTTAGTGCATTATTGGTGGTGGAATGGGGTTTTTTTATGTGTGGGTGTATCATTTTTGCATTGTGTGTGTATACATGTGTGTGTGCACGCAAGCGTGTGCACATGTGCCTGTGTGTGCGTGCACACACATGTGTGTGTGTATGTGTGTGTGTGTGTGTGTGTGTGTGTGTGTGTGTGTGTGTGTGTGTATGTGTGTGTGTGTGTGTGTGTATGTGTGTGTGTGTGTGTGTGTATGTGTGTGTGTGTGTGAGAAGTGGAAAGCAGGAGTGAGTGTGTAGGATCAGGATGAGGGAAAGAGAGAGGAGGAGCAAGGTGGGAGTGGTATGTCAGACTTTAAATGATTAGTGCCATAAAAATGTCCTTGTACAAAGAAAGTATGGTCCATAGCAATGAAAGAAAGTGTGGCATGCTTTCTAATTAGGTCCAAAACCTGAGTTCACATTTGATATTAAAAGTACTTACCTTTCTTGCTTTGCAATCTGTACAGCCTTCAACATTATCAGATTTAGGCTTTTGTAAGTAAGATCTTCATACTATTATTTAGTTGTTTTTTTTTTTTTTTTTTTTTTTTTTTAATAATTTGATCAGCATGAATATCCTTTGTGAACCCAATGCAGGCTTCCAAGGGTGGTGCCTGATTGCTCCCAGCTGGTTTGTTCAGCAGTTGAGGACAGTACTTCACTTGGTCCCACCTGCACGTTTGGGTGTATCGTTTTCTTGTCTGCCTTTTGGCTGACTCTAGGGAAAGACCCAGTGACTGTGAGGAAAGACCCACTGCCCGCAGGGAAAGTCCTGTTGACAGCGGGAAAGACTGTGACCGGGGATTCTCCTCAGACAGCATGTAAGACCTCATGTCCAAAGCTTGGCCCTGTCTGGAGTTGTACTGTCTTCACCTGTCAGCAGAACAGCAATGAGTGAGGTTGCGAGATGCACATGGTATTGCTTCACAGTGGTATTTTTCACATGTGGGTCATCTGCAGTCATTTGGGCTGGTACACCTATGGGAACGCTCCTGTGGAGGTTCTGTTGTGTCACATCCAGTAGTCATTATACAATGGCATCTGCCACTGCCAGCGAGCAGTTATGTCCCTTGATGTCTTAATGGCATGCTCTGTGTGTGCCAGTACCCAATGTGAACTTATGTGCAGGCAGTTGAGGACAATACTTCTCTGGGTCCCACCCGCAGCTTTGGTTTATCTTTTTCTTCTTCTTAAGGCTTGTTTAAGTAAGATCTTTATATTATTTATTTATCTTTTTTTTTTAACAATTAATTTGATCTGCATTAAAAATGCTTAGCAGAAAAAAAGAATTGCCCTTCTCTGCAATCTGATGAGCAGAATGTATTATTCACATTAACTAGTTCAGCCCATGGAATGTTTTCAACACTGTTTTACAACTTTGACTCCTTGCTAACGATCAAAGAATTGTGTTCTGTGGGCAGAATTGATGATACTTCTTCAAGATTTCCATTATAAATGTCTCTTGTCTCTGTGTCCAACAAGTAAAAAGTAATGACTGAAATGATTAATATTCAATTTTGTTTTCTTTTTTTTTTCTTTTTTTTGTGGGGGTGGGGGGTGGGGGGGGGGGGGTGGTTACATTTGTCAAAACTTCTATTATTGAAACTGTATATCTCAGCCTGTAAGTCCTATTGCGAACTTTTTAATTTGTAGTAATACTCAAATACTACTTCTTTGCACAAAGTATGGACATCGTGGTGACACATTCAACTTACTGTGGATCCTGTATAATGTCACAGCGAAGTCAGAAGTAATGGCGGAGGAACAGACAGTACAGAACGATCCAGTTACCCAAGACCTGACTCGGATACTGGCCGGAGAAGCCGTACCTGTCGACTGTATTGATGCTAAGAGAGAGGCTGCCAGTAAGTTTCATTTTCCCTCTCTCCTCAGGCACCTTTCATTGGTTAAGCATAACTGCTTTCAGTTTTATACCTGGAAAGTAGTCACATTATACACTGCATTGAATCTTTTAAGTCCATATAAGAAAACTATCAAACAACCATTTAACTTCAGTGACTCTTCTCTCTCTCCTCCGGTTGTGGATATTATCCTACGTTGCACTCAGTGGTCTCCATGTTGACCATTATTTGCACACAGGATGCATGATATGTGTGTATGTGCAGAACTTCTGATTGTCGGTGTGCCTGTAACATTTTTGGGTGAAGTATGTAAATGGCAGGACACATATCAAGCTCGTTCAACAGTCTGCACATGTTGCAACAATGCCGAGGTGGGAATCAGTCATTCTTCTTCTCACTTGATCATGTGGAGCATCAGAAATTGAAAAGTTGGGCCTGTCTTCACTATTACAGCTCATTCTGAGATGTAATGATCAGCTTTTGGTGAATTTGCAATCAAACCAAGTAACATGAGTTGTCTCCTGGTCTTAGGGAAGAAATGTGTAACATCCCTTCGCACCCTGTGTTTATACAATGAGTATGTCACATCCTAAAAAGGGTTTGTACTGTCAAAAGTAAGGATAAGTTCAGAGAAAATGGGATACCATTTTAAAAGCTCTAAAAGTTTGTATGAACTGACCTGGGTTTGACTTCTGAATTTGATGGGGTACCCAGAAAAAAAAGTGGTTGTTGCAAGTGAATTCATTTTCCAGCATGAATTCAAGACTAACCACCGGAACATTGTAATGATATGGGGATTCTTAAGGAGTTGGCTCCTGCCAATAGTAACATCATGAGGAATGAATCCAGCTTTTATTGATTGCAGCAGTTAACCCCCACTGGGGATCAGAGTAAGTGTACACACATGTGATTGATTTCAGCGTGAATTTTTAGCAGTTTAAGGTGTACATTGAGCCTGGAAATTTATTGCATATGGTCTTTAAAGTTTGCGATTTGCTTCTAAATTTTGAGCCCATTTTTCAGGTGAACTCTGCTAGTAAATCCTCAGTGATGTTAAACAGTGCTTCATAATTTATACAAGTGATTCTGCTAAGATGGAAAAAAACAAAACAGCACTGTAAAGAATGGCATATATATTTATTTTAAAAAATACCTTCTGTGGTTTGACCCGTTCCACTCCCTCCCTCCCTCTCTTCCCACCCATCCTGACCTTCACCTCACCCTCCCTTCCCAGTGCAGTTTGTTCCCAAGACAAAAAGCCGGATGGGATACATCGTAATGACGGTGGTGTTCGATGACCAAGGGAGGGTACTCCTGGTGCAGGAAGCCAAGCTCGGATGTCGGGGGACCTGGTATCTGCCTGCTGGCCGCCTGGAACCTGGGAAAA
>JAMYXO010002245.1:0-24726 GCA_033310375.1 Conus canariensis
TGGCTTGTCCATCTTGTTTTGTTTTTTGTTTTGCAACCCATGCGTTTCTTTTGTTTTTAGTAGTATATATGAATCCTTTTATTTGGGAGTGTGAGATCATTCTTCCCCTGCCTGTTTTGGACTTTCTCCAGAGCTCTGGTGTGGGTCTTCATTTAGTGGTACAATAATGAAGTATATTTGATGTTCGTATATCCTATTGTTTTGCTTTTTTTTTGTAGCCTACCATCATTCGTTGAACCAGCTGTGTCGGTGTTCGCCATCCAAACCTTTGGCACTTCATTCGCAAACTGAAAGACTGTCAGGCGGAATCCGAGACCAAACTGACGGCTGCCGAGCAAGGAGATCCCCAAGACAACCCGCAGGAAAGTGGCGCATTCTGGCAGCACGCATTTGCCCGCCTCAAGCAGCAGTATACAAACGGCGCGAGAAACCTGGATTCCTATTGGAGCTATCACTCATGTCATTTGGAGGCCCTTGCTTAGTTCGACCAAAGACTTTTGGTTTCGATCATCCATCTGAAGGCATGCACATCGGGATATCACAGCAAGTGACTGTGCAACAAACATCCTATACTGACTGTTATATTCTCGTTGCTTTAGTTCACTTAATATTTCAGTTAAACTCAATGGTGTTTTACTTGATTTATTTGAATACAGTAAATCGCAAAGTGAAAGCATGCTCCTGAAAGCATACGCATCGGGATATCACAGCAAGTGACCCGTCCGTGACCTTGCACAAAGCATCCTGTACTGACCGTAACATTCTCTTTGCTTTAATTTCAGTTTATTTTCAGTTAATTAAACTCCGTTGACGTTACATTTGATTTTATTCAACACAGTAAACCGCAGTCTGAAAAGCATTCGCATCGGGATAATCACAGCAAGGGACTGTCCATTCAGTGACGATGCCCAAAGCATACTGTACTGACAATGTAGTTCTATTTGTGACCAAGTTTTAAAACATTTTTTAAAAATGATTTCTTTAAATGATTTTGTATAATTCATTGATTCGCACTTTCAAAAGTCCATAGAAAATCAGATGCCTACAATTTTTGAATTCTTCGTTTTTCTATTAGTTCTTTTGTTTTTGTTAAACAAATATTAAGCCATTACATGCTTGTAATAAAACAAAGGTAACTCGCTCTTTTTTTTTTAGTTCATGTTTCTATTAACTTGATCAAGTTGTTTCTTTGTTGACTGAAGTTCTTGTCCTGCTTGTTAAAAAAAACTTTAAAATGTAACCCTCTCTTTGTTTTCGGTTTGAAATTAAAAATCTACATGGCATTTCATTTTCTTAGTCCTGTGATGGATTCTTTTGAATTAATTTGAATTCTTCGTTTTTCCTATTAGTTCTTTTGTTTTTGTAAACAAATATTAAGCCATTACATCCTGTATAAAACAAAGGTAACTCGCTCTTTTTTTTAGTTCATGTTTCTATTAACTTGATCAGCTGTTTCTTTGTTGACTAAAGTTCATTGTCTGCTTGTTAAAAAAAACTTTTTAAAATGTAACCCTCATCTTTGTTTCGGTTTGAAATTAAAAATCTACATGGCATTTCATTTGACTTAGTCCTGTGATGGATTTTTTTTCATTCATATTTCATTAATATATTTTAAAACTGCTTGGGAAAAAACCCCTGAAAAGGCTGTCTCTCTCTCTCTGTCTCTTCTCTCTCTTTCCCTCCCTCCCTCCCTCTCTCATCAAAAAAAGACGATTTTCGGTATGCCGGGTTTTTTTCCCAAATGGGCACAATGGGACGGGGACACAATGGACGGGGAACACAATGGGACGGGGGCACAACGAGGACCACCAGTTTTGAAAGATTTTTTATCCTGATTTCCAGTTTATTCCTGAGGACTTGCACCCCTGATTAATTCCATCATACCTGAGTTTTATTTCAATAATCACATATTTTTAGTAAGTAAACAAACACAGAAGATAGGATAAAATGTACCTATGCACAATCTGTATAAGAATGTGTTACATTCATATTCCTTAACAACTAATGCAAAGCTATCTGAAGAAATGATTATTTCAGAATATTTGACATTTTAGTCAGATCCACTGATCCAAAACCCTCCATACACCCAGTCCCCTTGCTCTCTGTATTCACATTTCCTCCTTTTTCTGTCCCTCCTCTTTTACAAACACAAACCCAAGCTGGTAAAAACTGCATGATTCACATTCTTTATTCTATCATTCTTTTTTCATTCTTTAACTTATGTTTGTTTTTTAACAGTGTACAGATACCTGTACCTGGTTAACTTCACTCCTTAAATTTTGTTTCCTTAAGATAATGTTTACTTTTTCCATTTCAGGAAAAATCACCCTCCCTCTGTGGTGTGTGTGTGTGTGTTGTGTGTGTGTGTGTGTGTGTGTGTGCGCGCGCGCGCGCGCGCGCGCACGCGCGGTCTGTGTGTGTGTGTGTGTGTGTGTGGTTGTTGTGCGTGCATGCGTGCGTGCGTGCGTACGCGCGTGTGCGTGTTGTGTGTGTGTGCGAGCGTAGTATAATCTTTGTCACTTCTTAAACTCTTCTCATATTCATGTAGTCTTCATGAAGCATATGGAACCAGCCTTTATGATGATTACTACAATGTGTTCAATTAAAATGCAAACAACTTATTTTGATGGATCCCGAGTTGTTCAAAGATAAGGGTTGGTTGTCAGTACACCGCACAAAGAAGGATAGAAATGGCCTGTCTTGCATGCACCAAAGTATGTTGGGTCACTTGCCCAGTTTTATTGTGTCATTATTGAATTACAACTTGCAGCTGACTCAGAACACAACTAATGAGTGTCGATCACAATGCATCACTGAACTGAGTTGTTTGAAGAGTAGAAAACAAGGGTTAGTGAATGCCAGGATGTTCTCTTTGCATCAGAACCCCCAGTTTTTACATTTGACCCCCCCTCCCTACCCCCATATATGCATACACATACACATGCACACACAATACTAGAATTTGTTCTTGACATGGCATCTTTAGGATTTTTTCAATGCATTTTAAATGGTGTGTGTGTGTTTTGTGTGTGTGTGTGTGTGTGTGTGGGTGTGTGTAAATAACTGACAAAAGCGTTGACTTCAACAGGTGACAGCCATAAATTCCCTTTGCAGTTGACAAGGCTATACACCATTAACTCACTCTCTTTAAATGATGAATGCTTGATTTCTCAGTTTGCAACTTACACAACTATCAAACCAAGAAGGAAAAATGTATCTGTCTTCATCTGTACTTTTCCCAATCATTGTACACTGCAGACTGAAAGCCACATGCATTTATGCACACTCCAAGTCTGCACTCATGCACATATTGTCATGCACATATTCATGCAAACAAAACAAAATTCAATTATGACAAAGATTCCAATACAAGCCACTTATATTGAAGAAAATAGTGGAAGTAATTTTGTTCTCAATTTAGTTCAGCTATACGTAACATAGTAAACCAGTCCACATCATTTATGAAATATCTTTGTTGTACAAGACAGCAAGTAAAAAAATTCAAATAAAAACTTGCCCATCTGATCCCTATCAAACATTTCATTAACTCAGATAACCCCTTTAGCCAAACATGGAAATCAGTACATCAAAACCAAAACAAAAAAATTATTCTAGACTTCAGAAAGACCAAAACTCCTTTCCCATTCCTAACCATCATAGACAAACAAGTGGAGATCATAAATAAAATAACAACATAAATGAGTTCCAATTTCTTGGACCAACCATTTCTAAGATTTGAGATAGAAGAAAAAGGCATGAAGAGTCCAGAAGAAAGCATTTGCACAAAAAAGTCAAAGTCAATTAGTCAAATACAACATATCCGTCGGACATATCGGACATTTAAACATTTTTGAGTCAGGCTGAGACTACAGAAGTATGAAAATTTAAAAAAAAAACCCAAACAAGCAAACAAAAATGAAAACAAACACTTTGCAATTACTAGTTCCTTTCCAATTTGAAAGTGCCTTTCTTCTTAGAATGCAAATTAAAATGAATATGTGATCATTCTACATAACAGACCCATCAGCAACCCGACCTGTCATGCATTGGAAGCAAGCATGCTTGCAAACATATGTGCATGTGCTTTCATTTAGTTACCTATGTGTTGCAGCAATTACTCAGCATTTTTTTATTTCTAGCTCGGGCATGGTTGTGTGTGTGTGTGTGTGTGTGTTGTGTGTGTGTGTGTGTGTGCGTGTTCCGCGCACGCGCATGTGTGTGTATAATGTGAGTACTTGCAAGGATTAACATTTGCAACTCTGTCATATCTACTTTCAGCCTGTAGTATTACATAATGTATTCATGTATAGCTAAGTGTTACTGTCTATTCATATACTATCCCTCCACTATTCCATGTGAAAGGTGCATCCTAAGTCAGTCACCCACACATTGGTAATTCAGTACAAGTTTTGTGGCCCTTCTTTGCACTTCCCAGCTGCCATCACTGACTGAACAATCATGTTTGTTATCATTCTGAACTGTGTCACAATTCATCTTTCATTAAAGGACAGAATGTCTGGCCTGTTTCGCCAAGGGCCATGCCCAACAGCACAAACATTCAACAAGAGAGTTCAATGCTGCTCATCAATAACAGTAACAGTTCCATCTCCTTTCCATTTTTATAGTTGTTTCTTCCCCATTCATTTTTCCTGCCTACCAGTCTGAACACCTTTTTGACAGTTTACAAAGTGTACATGGCACAAGACATCATTGCCTCTCACATCACAGGTTGGGAATGGATTCAATCTATTTCCCCTTCCTTCAGCTGTTAGAAAAGTGCAAGGGGAAGGGAAAGGGTTGGGGTGGGGGGTGGGGGAGAACCTTAAATCAAACTGCATTGCAGCAGGAAAATAAAAAGATTTGTTAGCGTGTGTGTGTGTGTTGTGTGTGTGTGTGTGTGTGTGTGTGGTGTGTGTGTGTGTGTGTGTGTGTGTGTGTGTGTGTGTGTGTGTGTGTGTGCGTGCGTGCTTGTGTTCGCGCGCGCACGCGCACATGTGTGCGTGCAAGGGGTGGGGTGGGGTGTGGATACTCTCAGGCCACAATGATTTGAGATCTGACAAAGGGAGGGGGGCTTTCAAACTTGGACTTCCGCCTTCACACGACATATTTCCTTGCACAGTTTTACAGATGTTTTATTGAATCTGTTTTAACCTTTGGCTTCTTGTCTGGTTTGGTGGGCTCAATGTGAAAAAAAAAGAATGTGTTAAACAAGACGGTGAATGTGTGTGGGAAAGTTGTGGGTGAAAGGCAAGCAAGCATGAGTGAATTGTATGAGAAGCATGCAGTACGAAAGGCAAGAGAAATTGCAAAGACTCCTCACATGTCCTGGCCCATAATTATGAACTGCTGCCATCTGGCCGACGGTTCTGGATGCCAACGGTCCAATTGGTCAGAACAAAAGACAGTTTTACCCCAATGTCTATATCCCTTCTCAACAAGCAATAATTGTGTGTGTGTGTGTGTGTGTGTGTGTGTTGTGTGTGTGGTGTGTGTGTGGTGTGTGTGTGTGTGGTGCGGGATGGGGGGGGGGGGGGGGACAAAGGGAGAGGGGGGGACGTATACATATATATGTATGTGTGTATGTGTTTCTATGTGCGTGTGTGTGCATGTGTGATTGAATAAATGTGTATGTATATTGGGTGTGTGTGAGGGCGTGTGTATATACATGTAGATGTATGTATGGTTGTGTGTGTGTGTGTTGTGTGTGTGTGTTGTTGTGTGTGTGTGTGTGTGTGTGTTGTGTGTGTGTGTGTGTGTGTGTGTGTGCGTGTGTGTGTGTAGTATGGTTGTTTACTACAGGTGTTTTACTGTTCTTTGCCATAATTATTCACTTAACTGCTTTTTTATATTCTGTATTTTTATCATTTGTGTGCAACAATGAAAATTTGATTTGATTAAGGCATGGTTGTTACCAATTGTTCTATTATTTTTATGTTAATTAATTCATTTATTCATGTGTGTGTGCATGGTGTGTGTGTGCGCATGCATGTGAGTATAATCATGTGTGTGTGTGCATGCGTATGAGTGTGTGTGCGTGTATGTGTGTGTGTGTGTGTGTGTGTGTGTGTGTGTGTGTGTGTGTGTGTGTGTGTGTGTGTGTGTGTGTGTGATCTGACTACGTTTATGTGTTTTGCTATTATGTGCATCATCATCATCATCATCATCATCATCATCACACTTTAATGCTTCTTTTAATCAGAATTTAGGTCTGACAGTGTTGTTTCTGCTTTTAGCAAATTCTGAAAATTAGTAAGTGGTGTGTGTGTGTGTGTGTGGTGTGTGTGTGTGTGTGTGTGTGTGTGTGTGTGTGTGTGTTTTAGTATGTACTTATCTACATGTATGAACTTACACATTATAACTAAATTGATTTTGTTGGGTTGTTGTTGTTGAGTTACCCTACTTGTTTATTGTTCATTGTTGCTGAGTTACCCTACTTGTTTATTGTTCATTGTTTTTCACGTTTATTTATGTCACTATGTATAGTTTGTCAGCAGCACGATTGTAAGTTCTCAGAATTGAGATAATAAAGTATTCTTATATCTTGTATCTTGTATTTACACCCTTGGACCATGAGTAGGAACAAAGCAACTTTGTTCAGAAAAAAAATGCTAATCAACAGAATGAATGCCCCCAAATTTACTCCATTTGGATGATAAGAGTTTTTGTGCATCACCTTGACATCAAACGAGCACTCCTTGCACAGGTGACCTTATAGTCAAGTTATACCCCTGATACTGACAGTTCATTTTAAGGAAGTCCCTTTCCCATCATCCTTACATAGAAAAACAATGAGGAAAAGAGGGGGAAAGATAGGGTGCGGGAGGATGGAGGAGGTGGGAGGGTGAAGCTGGTCAGGTATTAGGCGAGGGCTAACCATTTATGAATCAGTAGGGCAGGTCCACAGTACCTCTGGCCAAGTCTGCAGCTCCTCACTGTAGCTCATTAGCAAGATCTACAACAGGTTTCTAACTTCCCTCCTAGCACCCTGACAACCAGCAGTGCTGACCCTCCAAAAGGGGCAAGATCGATTCATTGAGCTAAAGGCGGCTGTTCCTTGGAAGACGAAGAAGAGAAGGCAATGTAGCAATGAGTATCATGTTGTTGTTCCCAAATCAAATGGAACTGTGGGGCTATGCACTGATCTGACCCACCTGAACAAAGCAGTTCAAAGAGAGATCCATCCTATACCCTCTGTGGATGAAAGTCTTGCCAAACTCGCTGGCTCTAAAGTTTTTACAAAATTGGATATAAGAAGTGGCTGCTGGCAGCTTCCTGTCACAGTAGAATCAAAGTAGAAAGAAACTCGCGGAGAGCGTGGCAGCAGAGAATCCTCTGAAGAGAAGCCCCCTTCAAGCAAGTGTTTCGGCCCTTATCTCCTGACACTCTAGGGGGGTTGGGCCACACCCGGTTCATGACTCCGGATGTCCCCTCTGCCTGCCCCCCCCCCCCCCCCCCCTTTTCTTTTTTTTTCCATCTTGGGACGAGCCATGGCTGGGATTCGAACCCATGACCCTCTAGGCATGCTCATTTTCCACTTAATGACTCGCGCTCTAACCACTGAGCCACAGGGACACCTGATATTTGTAGGGAAGTTAAGCCTTATGAAGTTCACTTTTGTTCCTCCTTGACCAGATCCAGCTTGAACACCTCTCTGCCGCTTCTGCCATTGCTTTCAGGGCTCTGGTTTTTTCCCTCCCTGCAACTGAGAGCTGTTTCATGAGGCTGTATGCAGACGTTCCTACAAACCCCCTAGCTCCAATTTCTGCAGTGAGGACTTTGACCTGATAGCCTTCTCTCCTCAGGCTGTTTGCCAGATCAGCATACTTTTCAGTCTTGTAGATTTGAGCTGCCTCCATTCTGTTCTCATATGGCACCGTGAGCTCGATCATGATCAGCTGCTTGGTTGACTTAGAGTGGACTACTATGTCTGGTCTCATGACACTCTTGCTGATGATCTCTGGGTGCCTCTTCCATTCTGGGAGGTCTGCAGTGCACTCCCAGTCATCTGCCCCGTCCAGCAGACTCTGCCTGCATGTTTCGAGTGGCACTGTTGTTCTTGGCCATGATTTGCTGCCTCCTGCCGTGAAGAATGTTGCAGGTGCTTTTGGAGTCCTGATTTTCCCTTTTGTGGTGTTGGTACTAGCCTCGACTACTTGTACAATCTCTTTGAGCACTTGATTGTGCCTCCATGTGTACCTTCCTTGAGCCAGGGCTACTTTACATGAGCTTAGAACATGCTCCACTGTTTGTTTTTCATGGCAGAGGGGGGATGCTGGATCGTCTGTTTTTCCCCACTTCACCAGGTTTGCATTTGAGGGCAGAAGGTCATATGCAGATCTGAGAATGAAGCTGATCCTGAGAGGGGCCATGTGCCAAATGTCATTCCAAGTGAGACTTCTTTGGAGTGCAATCTCCCACGTTGTCCATTGCCCTTGCTGGCTCTGCTGGACTGCTTTTTGGAGTCTTTATTGGTCTTCTTCTTTTCTCATTTCCTGAATCATCATGTCTCTTTTGGCTTTTCCTTTGGCCTTTGACCACCATTCAGTTTTGGTCACCCCCAGTCCTTGTCTGTTGGTCTGTGTGTGTCCTGTTATTTCTCTGATCTTGAGACTTTCTTTTGCAGAATCCATCGCCTCTTGAACTTTCCATTTTCTGCCTGTCTTCAGCTGGGGCTTGATTGCTTATACCACCTTGTCTCCTGAGTCCTCCAGCATGCTTTGAAGTCTGATCTTCCCTGCTTTGTATTCCTCCAGGATGGATTTCAGTGGTAGTTTCAGCTTTGCTTGGCGACAGTACAGCGCTATGTCAGTCAGACATGGTGGGACACCAAGCCATTTCCTTGTGAACTTGTTGATTTTGGCTTCCATTGCCTCCACTATGCTGGTGCAGATGTTGTATATCATCAGAGGCCATAGGAGCTTTGGTATCAGCATGAACTGCAGACATCAGACCTTGTATTTGCCAGGGAGCCCACACTGGTAAATGGTCTCCAAGCCTTCTTCCAACATCTGCTTGGTTTCTTTTGCTCTTTCTGTGTCTTTCAGCGTATCATCATACCATCTTCCAAGGCTCTTGACTGGTGACTGTTGGAATGGCCTGGTTGGCAACACTGAAGACCACAGATCCGGCCACTTTTCCTTTCCTCAGTGAGAGACTCCGTGATTTCTTTGGCTTGAACTTCATTCTGGATGAGGCAGCTATGTCATCCAGCCTCTCCAGCACATGCGTGTCTCGTCTTCTCTGGATGAAATCACTGTAGTGTCATCCATGAAGGCCTTGAGAGGGTGCATCTTGTATCCATCACCAAGGTCTGTTTGTCTTGCGTTGCTTGTTGCTGCTTTCAAGATGACTTCCATTGCCAACACGAACAGTATTGGGGAAATTGCACGGCCCATTGCAATGCCCACTTCCAAGTTGATCCAATCTGTTGTGTACTCCTTGGGTAGAGAACCGCATTGAGAAGCCATTGAAGTACTTCTTGAGCATGTCGCGGATGTTCTTTGGCATATGGTAATCTCAAGAGCCAACTGTATCATCTCATGGGGTACAGATCCATATGCGTTTGCCAGATCAAGCCACACTACGTCCAGGTCTCTCTTTTCTGTTTTTGCTTTTTGGATTGTGTCCCAGATCATTGTGGCGTGTTCTACACAGCCAGCCACGCCTGGGATGCCACCTTTCTGGACTGACACATCCAAGTACTTCTTTTCCATCAGGTACTTGGTCAGCCTTGCTGCCATGACAGAGAAGAAGATTTTCCCTTCGACGTTCAGTAGTGATATTGGCCTGAACTGGCTGATGTCACTTGAGTTTTGCTCTTTGGGGATGTACACACCATCTGCCGTCATCCACTGGCCGCTGATCTTCTGGTTTCTCCAAGCCGATCGCAGCAGCTTGTGGAGCCACTCCAGCACCTTGGGACATTTCTTGTAAAGCTGGTAAGGTATTCCGTTTGGCCCTGGTGATGATTTGGCTCTGGTTTTGTCGACCACCTTCTTGATTTCCGCCAACGTTGGAGGCTTGCCATTGAACTGTTCCTCAGGGTTGGTTGGCCACACCAGACCTTGAATGTCGAGTGGTGCTTTGCTCTGTGAGTCAGAGTATGTTTTCCTCAGATGCTGCTCAAGAACTCCTTTGTCCACACTTAGGGTCCCAGATTTTGGCTGCTCAAACAGTGTTCTAGCAAACTGGAAGGGGTCTCTGAAGAAGCGCTCTTGTGTCTTCTTCTTTTTGCTCTTCCTCTTCCTCGCAGATTCCGCTTTGCTGAGGGCGCTGTGTTTTTCTTTCAGGTCTTTCCACAGTTTTTCCAAGCCTTGTTTTTCAGCTGGCAGTGCGGTCTTCATTTGCTTCTTGAGGTTTTTCTTTTGGACCCTGATCTTGTCCATCTCTTCTTGGCGTCTGGATTTCTTTGGAGGTGTTTTCTCTTTGGGTAGTTTTGCTCCATAGGCGTCTCTACATGTGGCATACACAATGTCCCCATATGTGGCTAGTTTGTGTTCCAGGGTGCTTTTCCCTGTCAGTGCATCGAGTCATTGGACGATTTTTGCATCCAGTTTCTCCCAATCTTCAGTTTCGTTTGCTCGTGGCAGGTTGAGTTTCAGGCGCCTGGCATCGAGGGCCTGTGCAAATTCCTCATCCAAACCAACAGCGTGGATGTCCTTGGCACTGGTTTAAATCCTGGCCTTGGTCTTCCGACGTCTTATCTGCTGATGCAGTGCGCTGCTGCTCATTCAGATGAGTCTTCACACATCCCATCTTTGTTCTCATGGATTCATCATTCTCTCCCCCTTTCGGTGAATACTGGGAGCATCTTTTCCTTTTATTCTTAGTAGCCACATGTTTAAGGCAAAGTGGGGAGCCAGCCCACAGAGCCCTTGGTTCTGGTCTTTCCCAGTGTCCTCCGGTCTTTCCCGGACGTCCTCCGGCCTATTCCCGGAAGTCAATGGTTTACCCATGCATCAGTAGAAAGAAACTCGTGGAGAGCGTGGCAGCAGAGAATCCTCAGAAGAGAAGCCCCCTTCAAGCAAGTGTTTCGGCCCTTATCTCCTGACACTCTAGTGGGGTTGGGTCACACCCGGTTCATCACTCCGGATGTCCCTCTGCTGCCCCTCTATACCACATTTGTTACTCCTTTTGGCAGATTCTGGATGAACAGACTTTCCCTTGGAGTTTGTTCTGCCAGTGAAATTTTTCAATGTGCCATGTCAGAAATACTAGAAGGTATTGACAGAGTGGTCTGTCATATGGACGATGTTCTTCTACATGTCCTAGGTCACAGAGCACATGATGATGATGACATCATTTGTAAAGTTTTACACAGATTTAACAAAGCTGGTGATGGTCATATACTGAATGTTGTGAATTTTCTCGGTCATCTACCAACCTCTGGGACGCATCATTGATAGTAATGGTATTCATCCAGACCCTGAAAAAATCAGACCAATCGAGGACTTAGCACCTCCCACAAATATTACTGAGTTGCAGAGATTCTTTGGCATGGTTAATCACCTCGCTAAGTTGATACCTCAACTGCTACAACAACTGAACCTTTAAGACAACTGCTACGGAAAGACACTATGTGGCACTGGGACACGTCACAAGAAGATACATTCAAGAAAACCAAAGCACTCCTAACATCACCAGCAGTCTTGACTCATTATTCAACTGAGTTTAAAACTATTGTTTTAGTTGATGCTTCAAATTACGGCAAAGGTGCTGTACTTCTTCAAGTCCAGAAGGATGATTCTGGATGACCAGTCACTTCTGCATCATGATCACTGACAGCTGCAGAGCAGAACTATGCTGTAATTGAAAACAAAACTTTGGCAGTCATGTGGGCAACTGAACGATTTCATGACTGTCTCATGGGTCTCAATTTCATAATTAAAACTGACCGTAAACCTCTCATCCCCTTCTCCATACTACAGAAATAGCATGATAGCCACCCAGAATCTAATGATTCAGACTCCGCCTCATGCAGTCAACCCAGTTGTAATCTACGTTCCAGGGAAACGGCAAATAACAGTGGACACACTTTCCTGTGCACCCACTTCCCAGCCGAGCACAATGGATGTTTATCTAGTAAATGCAGTAGTAGCCGTCATCCAGCAGACTATTCAGATCCTTCCTGCTTCTTCACAAAGACTGTCAGATGCCAGGAAAAAAAACAGCATGCTGAAGCAGAAATTGTACAAATTATGGAGTAGTGTCGAATTAGATGGCCAGCCTACATTTCACAATCAACACCTCTTAATACTGCATATTGGTCAAATCATCAACATTTCTCCACTGTAGACGATATTTTGCTATATGATGGTCACCTTTTCATACCTAGAGATATAGCAGCTGGAGATACTTTCCAAGTTACATGAAAGCCACTTCGGAGTCACCAAATGCAGGAGTCTTGCCCAGTCTTCAGTATGGTGGCCAGGCTTCAGTTCCCAAATTGAGGAAATGATCAATCAATGTCAAACATGCAATAAGCTGTGTTCAGAAAGAAAAGAACCACTACTTCCCTCATTACTTCCAGATCATCCTTGGTCATGTGTACGAATGGATCTATTTGAACTAAATTCTGAACAATACATTCTTGTTGTTGACTACTTGTTGCGATGGCCTGAAATTCAAATTCTTCAGAATGTGACATCATCATACTATCTTTGTTGTCAAAATCATTTTTGCAGTGACGGAATCCCTGATGTAGTAGTTTAGGCCCACAATTTTCCGGTCCTTAATTCCATGAGTTCACCAAGGACTACAATTTCACCCAAACTATGAGTTCACCTCAATACTTCCAGAGCAACAGCAAAGCAGAAAGGAATGTTCAGACAGTGAAACATCTCCTCAAAAAAAAAAGGAAAAAAAAAAAAAAAGCTGCAGATCCTCACCTTGGTTTTCTTGTGTATTGTTCTACACTACTGCAAAATGGATTATCTCCAGCAGAAATCCTCATGGGCAGGAGACTCTGCTCTAAAATCCCAGTTTTACCATCCAAGCTCTACCCATCTTCTGGTTTGGACAACATGGCTCAGAGGGAAGAAGACAACAAGATGAAACAGTGACTGAACAACAACAAACGTCATCCTGACAAAGAAAGTGTACTCTTCCACCCAGGTGATTCAGTCTACATTAAAGAGATCTTCAGTGCCCAGGTAAAGTGATTCTCCTCATCATAACCCGTATTCTCCCTTTACTGAAAGCTAAAAGGGTATCATTCGATGCAGCAACATTCATGTGACAGTGACGCCCACACCCAGGGTTATTCCACCTCCACGTTGTTTGAAGAGACCTACCCTACATTCTCCAACACCCAGTGCATCTGAATCAACACATGGGGGTCAACCAACACCCAAACCACAAACACCTTTGAAGGACAATTCACAGCCAGGGTTACTGGCCTACATTACTGGCTCAGGTCGTACAGTGAAACCACCCAGTAAAATGTACTTGTAAAAATATATATCATATTTGATTCCTTATTTCAGACATTTTAAACTCTGTCCTGCACAAACAGGTACTACTCAAAATTAATGTGTAGAATGGAAATAATGCGCGAGTTTAGTTTTTTGTTAAACATCATTTTTCTTTCACTGTTGTAAGGTTAATAAGATTTCACAGTATTATGCTTCACAATCTGTTAGTTTAAACTAGTTTAAACTTTTTCGTAAAGTGATAAACGTATGTCGCAATTTGAATTTTATGAATAGGCAACACGCCCGTGAATATGAACGAACAGTTAGTATTGCGACAAATTGCCAGTTGACAGAAAATATTTTAGTGCTACACTAAATTTACACAGTTCATGCTTATGTTCTGATCATTTAGAAAGAACAGGCAACTGTTCTGGGGCCCTTTTTTTTTAATTTATATAAATGACATAACTAGAAATCTCTCTCCTGGAACTATAGTATAAGGCTTTTTTGCAGATGACAGCTTAGTATATAGAACAATCAGAAGCAAGAATGATACACTCATTCTACAAGAAGATCTAAACGCTTTACAAGACTCAAGAGTGAGAAAGAACTTGGAAAATGGAATTTCATCCGCAGAAGTGCCAAGTGTTGCATATATGTAATAAACGCTCACCAACTAGATCAGAATACTCTATTCAAATGCTATTCTTAAAGAAACCAATGCTGCAAAATATTTAGGCGTGATTATAGATAGTCGTCTCAAATGGAAAGAACATTACAATTTAGTATTTAAGAAAGCAAACAAGATCTTAGCTTTCTTATACAGGAACATCAACGACTGCCCCCAAAAGGTTAAGGACGACTGCTATAAAACACTGGTTAGACCAGTACTGGAATATGGTTGCTCAGTCTGGGATCCTTACAATCTAAAGGGCATTGATAACTTCGAAAAGATTCAGAAGTGAGCAGCACAGTTCATAACAGGGAACCATATCAGAGAGAAAGAGAATAATAGGAAGAACATGAGAAATTAGAATGGAAACCCTTAGAAGAGAGTAGGGCCTTTATTAAACTTAACACCTTCTTCAAAAGCTGAGCTAAACTAATTGATATCCCAATGGAACAACTAGTACTCAATAAAAGTGGCACCAGGAGTGGCGGTCAAGCTTATGCCATACCTGAAATCAAATATTGACAGCCACTTACATTCATTTTATCCTAGTTCTGTAAGGCTGTGGAACTCACTGCCGGGTGCCATCAAGACTGCCACAAATGCAGTCTCTTTTAAAAATCAAATTGATAAGACAATCTTGAGATCTGCATATTGATTGACTTTTCTATTTTAACTTCCCAATATATTTTATGGCTACGTTTTAACCATTTAAATATCATGTGCAACCCCTTCTTTCTTCTTCTTCTTCAGGGTATACGGCCACAATCATCCAACTGATTTTTACGCCGTTTTGTGGGGGTTGCGATGGAAGAAAAACAAAATATAGAAAGCGATAGACCTAAAAGTGAGGATAAAAACCTAGTCCTGCTCTAAGTGGGTTCTCCGGCAGGCTACTGTTACTTCACTTTTCGCCCTTCCGAGCTAGCCGGTCCCTTGCTGGTCTAAGACAGCAGGGCCCCAAAAATAAAGAACAAAACAAAAAGCTATTGGGGTAAGAGTGGGGAGGGGGATGGGGGGGGGAGGGAGGACCTATTATCTAACTAACTACTGACTGGGGGGCACCCTAGACTTAAAGGTGTCCAAGGTGTCCGCGGCCACAGCTGTTTCAGGCAGGTTGTTCCAGTCACGTATCGTTCTGGGGAAGAAGGAAGCTTGTCGATATTGGGTTTTACACAGAATCTGGTTGAGCTGGCGGGAGTGCTTCCTTCTTTGTCTGGGAGGGGCTGGCACGGTGCATTTTTTGTCGACGATCGCCTCTCCGTTCATTATTTTCCGTAGCATGACAAGCCTAGCTACCTTACGTCTGTGCTGCAGAGTCGGCCATTGCAGTTTGTCGATCATCGCGGTGACACTAGATGTGTTGTGGTACCGGTTGACCACAAACCGTGCTGCTCGTCTCTGGACAGCTTCAATCTTATTGATGTTGCCTTGGGTATGCGGGTCCCATACAGTGCACGCGTACTCCAAGATCGGTCTGACAAAAGTCTTATAGGCTGTTTCTTTGAGGCGCACTGCTGGGATCTTCAGGTTTCTTCTAAGGAAGCCGAGGGTCTTGTTGGCTTTAGCACAGATGGCGTTGATGTGCAGGTCCCAGCTTAGGTCACTTGTGATGGTAACGCCTAGACACTTGGAGGTAGAGACAGTTTCTAGAATATGGTTGTGGAGGGTGTAGTCGGATTTTGCAGGAGAAGATGATTTTGTAACTGGGAGAGTAGTACATTTTCCAGGATGGAATGCCATGTCCCAGCTGTGCTCCCACGTTTCTAACTTCTTGAGGTCTTCCTGAAGTAAGCTTTGGTCGGTTTTTGAGGCCTTCAAACGGTAGACAGCTGTGTCATCAGCACATAGGCGTGTCAGTGAGGAGAGTTCTTCTGGCAAGTCATTAATGTACGCCAAGAAAAGCGCCAGCCCTAAAACAGCCTTGTGGGACCCCAGACTGCACACTGACCCGGCTGGAAGCTGCGCCATCCACTACCACCGATTGTTGCCGGTCTTTCAGGAATGCTCCTATCCATTTGTTGATCTTTCCCAGGACACCGTAATGTTTCAGTTTGTGGATAAGGAGGCTGTGGTTCACTCTATCGAAGGCTTTCGCAAAGTCCATAATGATGACATCTGCCTGGTTTCCTTTTTCTAGAGTTCCAAACAGTTCTTCTGTAAAATTAAGTAGTTGTGTTTCACAGCACCGAAACTTGCGGAAGCCGTGTTGTTCTGGACATAAGATTTCGTTGGATTCTAAGTGAGACATGACAGCGCTGACGATGACGTGTTCCAGGACTTTGCAGGGGATAGAGGTCAGAGAGACTGGGCGGTAGTTAGATGGGTCATAGTGTTCTTCCCTTCTTGAATATTGGTGCAACGTTTGCATATCTCCAATCAGAAGGGACATAACCAGCGTCAAGAGAGGACTGATAGATCATAGTAAGGATTGGGGATATTTCAGGGGCAAGGTCTTTCAGGATGCGAGGACTGATGTTGTCAGGGCCACAGGCTTTATAAGGGTTGAGTTTGGAAAGGAGGTTCAGTAATCAAGACATCAGAGAGGGTTGAGCTGGGAGAAATGTCAGACATCTTGCACTTAGCGCGAAACTCTTCATCTGTGTACTCGCGTCCCTCGTTGCCAAATTTTGCTCCAGGGGCCAACAGGCTGAGTCGCATTTCTTTTAACATGCGCGCTGGTGACCTACTCACTTTTGGGTGAACCAGCTCGTTAGGAAGAAAGATTCGGTGATACTATTTCTGAAAAATGAAGTGTTCTAGATTTACTGTTAGTGTTGTAATTCTCCCTGTGAATTACATGATATACACTATTCTCATGAAATGTGTAAGCATCAAAGACCTTAGAACTTGTAATGTTAACAGTATAACACCAAGAAGGAAATATTGACCTTAGTTGATAAGTTGAACTGTGTAACCTAAGGGATATATCCAGACCAGTTTAATGTTAACAGTATAACACCAAGAAGGAAATATTGACCTTAGTTGAATATAGGGTGAGGCTGTGTAACCTAAGGGGCATCACTATCAACAGACACTAGAACATTTAATGTTAACAGTATAACACCAAGAAGGAAATATTGACCTTAGTTGAATATAGGGTGAGGCTGTGTAACCTAAGGGGCATCACTCTCATGGCGAACGCGCTGGACGAGATCGAGCGAGAGAATACAAACGGTCGTCAATGTAAACTGTCTCCTCGCATGGCTCTTCGAAAGACTGTCCGGCTATCGACTGCCAACTTCCGTTCTTGAACAACATATCATCACATATTGTCACAGAGAACTAGTCTGGCACTAGGTGATGGCTTGCATTTATGAATCGATGGGGCAGGCCCACAGTGCCTCTGGCCAGGTCTGCAGCTCCTCACTGTAGATATTGGATCTACCACAGCACTATGTTCACCGACTCCCATCCTGGCACCCTGACCACCAACAGTGCTGACCTCCCAAAAGCGGCAACATCGATTCATTGATCTAATGGCTGCTGCTGATGAGAGAAGGCAACGTAGCAATGAGTATCATGATACAGGCTGTCCGAAGGGCAACTGGATCTACAATGCAGGCTAATCCAGACAAATATTTTGCTCGCCTCGTTTCCCTCCTCTTCACTTGCAGAAGTCGAAAACGGAAGTGTAGGACCGTGGGGCCGCCGGAATAGCTTAGTTGGTAGAGCATCGGACTCGTAATCTTGGGGTTGCGGGTGCGCATCTCCGCCGGGCCGTTTCGGTACAGGGAGATATTTCATTGGTTCTGACTCCATTCCCCACACAGTCCTTCGAATGAGACTATATAAACCGAGGTTCCGTGTGTGAACGCACGCACAACATCTTGCACACACGTAACATCCCATCACCAACTTTCGGAAGAGAAGGCCAGTTTGGCTGTTGGTATGGACGACACATTACGCATAGCATGCACCTTCCCCGAAGTTGGAGTATGGCTGCCTTTATGGCGGGATGAAAAAATGGTCATACACACAAAAGTGTCAGAATAATCAACATGATGATTATGGACACTAAAAGAAAGAAGAAGAAAGAAGAAGTCAGTGAAAATCACTGCAGACCTGTTAAATCAAAATGACAATATGGACAGCAGCTGACCAAACATTAGCAGTTTGCGTGAACACTGTCATCATCAGCACTGTAACGATTCCCATGGTCACCGGTCGATGAGCTTTCCGTGTATTTTGATTATGTAGTTATTCCTCTTCACTTTGTCATGTGGTGACTTCCGCGGCAACAACGGAAAAAAAAAAAATGATGGCAACTCGTTACATGGCCTGAACGTTATTATCCAAAGCAAATGCGACTGATCGACCTTTAAATCCAATGTACAACACAGAAGCAGCCAACAATTACTTTTCGGTTGAGAGCCAGACAAACGGAACGAATCCTCTCGTCAGTGTCACAGCTGTGTGTGTGTGTGTGTGTGTGTGTGTGTGTGTGTGTGTGTGTGTGTGTGTGTGTGTGTGTGTGTGTGTGTGTGCGAGCGTGCGTGCGTGCATGTGTGTTTTTTGTGGGTTAGAAATGCATTTTAAATTTCAAATCACTCTTGAAATGAGGCATTTACGTTGTGGGCCTACGAGCACAGACTGATCACAGTTCCTTTTAAAAAACAAAACAAAACAGGCAGCTCTGTAGAGACCGATGGCATCTATCTGTGATGATTAGAGTTGGGCATCATCGGGAAGTCGTGCTGGTTACAGCGTTTTTGTGCTTCTTTTCGTTGAAATATTTCTAAGTTGGTTCAGTGTGCAAATCTACTGATTTTGTTTGTTATCAGCCTTGTAGATGTTAGTGTTCTCAGGGCCTGACGAGGTGGGTGGAAGAGGGGTGGGCTGGGGGTGGGGATCGGGCATTTTTGACATTCTCCCTCTCCCCGGTATTCTGTTGAAATCAACGATGTTGTTTGTCCAGGCCTGAACATCAGGGGAGCAGGGGGGGGGGGGGGAGGGGGGGAGGGGGAGGGGGTTGGACTTTCCGGAAATCTCCCCTCCCCTCATAGACCCTCCCTCGTTCCTGGACTGGTGAAATTCATGTAAGCATGCCCCCTTCCACCGTCCCCCATCCCGTCTGCCACCCACTCACCCCTCCCACCCACCCACACTTTGTTCCGAATTCCTTCCAAGATCATGCTTTACACACACACCACACACACCACACACACACACACAACACACACACACACGATCACGCACACACACACACACACACACACACACACACACACACACACACACACACACACACACACACACACACACACACACACCACACACCACCACGCACCACAGCACGCACGCGCACGCACGCACGACACGACGCAGACGCACACACCACACACACACACACACACACACACACACACACACACAACACCAGACACGCTCACACACTTTCATCCCACTGCTCGGCTCACATATAGCAACGAAAGGACATGTGTCCAAGCCATGACTGCGGTCAGTCAGCAGTGGGAGTGTTAGGTCAGAGTTCAATTGTCATGGCAGTGATGGCGTCAGTTCCATAGATGAACATCTCTTGATGAAAGCCGCTCGAGATGGGCAGTGGGGAGAGAGGGGGAGGGAGGGGGGTTGAGGACTGGGGAGGAGAAAGCCAGACAGAGGGGGGGGGGGGAGGGGGAGGGGGGAGGCGGGAACAGAGAGTACTGACAGATAAACAGACAGAGACACAGATAAACAATGTACAGTTGTTGGGGATGAGGTTGTAGAGGGGGATGCGATGGGGGAATGGGGAGGGGAGCGATGGGTATTCTTTCCCTACGATCGTGTACTGGTAATATTGATGTTCTGAAGGTGTAAGAACTCTCTCTCTCTCTCTCTCTTCTCTCTCTCTTCTTCTCTCTCTCTCTCTCTCTCTCTCCCCCTCCCTCCCTCCCTCTCTCTCTCATCAGTATGTTGTTGGGGAGTAGGCCAGTAGTGTCACTGAAGGCTAGGGGATGTAGGAAAGAACGGGGGAGGGGGTAGGTAAGTTTGCGCGATTATAAGATGCTGTTCTGCGGTAAGAAATCTCAGTCAATGCACAAATGTAGTCATACGTGGAAAGTAAAAACAACAACAACAACCAACAACAACAACAACAAAACCGTTAGGCTGCTGGTTTGATTTATATCGACTCATTACATACTGATCTCATTTAAGATTTCTAGATGGAGGTGGTACAGTTGGGTGGGGTGACTAAGGTAGGGGTGGGGTGATATTCACTGGCACCAGGACTGCCGGGGTCAAATATTTTGGTCAATAAACACATCTATTACAGAATATTTTTCTTTTCAAATAAATTTACTCTCTGAGTACGAAGACGTGCTCGGTTGACAGCTAGGCATATTACAGCCTTCACATGAAAGTTGCAAAGGACAATTCTGTATTGAAATGTACTGGTACAATTCATTCTTTTTTTGTTTTAAAGACGGAAAAGAGAGTTTCATCTTAGTGAACAGAATGGTTTCCGTCCCCACCCTCTCCGGCAGAAGACAGAGTATTTGTGCCAAAGATGACTGCTTTAGTGTGAACTGAAAATATTTTAAATGCTCTAACATGCCAGTAAACACACTGTCACCACAGCAATATCAATATTTTGTCGATTACTGAGGCTAAGGAATCGAGAACAAAAAGAAACCTGTCCTCAGTTGGGGTGTTTTTTTCTCACATTTACATCAAAACTGCGTACTTAAAACCACATTATAGTTTGTGACTTCCAATGACACTCAATGACACGGATTCAGACCGGAGAGGCGTGTGAAGTGGGAAAGGAGATGAATATCTGATAATTCAACACTTACTGGAAGTTGGAAAACTCATCCTGGAAGCAGAACACCGGTGCTGAAAACGCAAAGAAAGTCACGGAAAAAAGCTGTCCAAAAGTCACGACGCACAGAAAGGGCTCTCGGCTCTGGATCATGGTTTTGTTCCCTCAATTGCAACAACGGTGTTCACTCCAGATTTGGTCTCCTCTGTATCTCATGACATTCACGGGAATCCGTTCCGGGGCTGATCTCTCTCTGGGTGTGTGTGTGTGTGTGTGTGTGTGTGTGTGTGTGTGTGTGTGTGTGTGTGTGTGTGCACAGGCGGCGGAAGCAAGGGGCGGGCGGGGGGGGCGGGGGGGCCATGCCCCCCTCCAGAAAAATATTGGGGGGGGGGGGCAGCCTTATATACTGCCCCCCCCCCCCCTAATATTGAGCACCTCCAAAAAAAATCAGAGAGAGAGAGAGAGAGAGAGAGAGAGAGAGAGAGGTTTGATGGTGCATCACCTTGTCATACTTGTCATACTTCGTGTCAAACTCGCCCAGGAAAGATGTCAACATATTTCTTGGGAACCTCTCTGCAGCTGACCCACTTTGGCCACACATTACTGACCAGTGCTAGACCAACATTGCCAAGAATGGCATATATGCTGATGCTATTGTAGTGCAAGCTACGGCGAGAATGATTGGTAGGGACATACACATCGTAACAAGTCGGCAAGAGAGCTCCAGGATAGGCTACATGATGAATAAGATCTTGGCTGGAGACATTGAATCATCCCTTCCACCTGTCCTTATAGGGCAAATTGCGAGGAACATTTTGTGAGCCTAACACTTCATCAAACCAGGGACAGTGTAAATGATGAAGAAAAGGAGGAAGAAAGTGTTTTCCTCATCTCCTACAGAAGTGCATCAATCATGCAGTCTCCTTGTGACAACGCCAGCCGACCTGTGCAGTCTGCTCGTGTTGACATTGACCGACCTGCTACTGTAAGAAAACCAAAATGTCAGTCTACTGTGCGCTGCAAGGATGCAGTCAACCCCTTTCAGCCACAGAGCGACACAGTCCTCTCCAAACTGACCAGGGTAAGTTCAGGAAGGCCCCGCTATTTCCAAAGATCATGGTTCCAGCAATACCCTTGGCTTCACCTAGGCACAACAGACAATAAGGTATATTGTTTCTTCTGCACGAGGGCTAATCATCAAGGCTGCAAACCTGATGCAGCGTTTGTATGGAGCGGTTTTGACAACCGGAAGAAAGCACTGGAAAAGTTCTCAAGCCACGAAAAATCATCTTCACATGGAGCAGCCGTGTATGACGTAAAATGTAGGCAGTCTACAACGTCAGTGTATGCTCCAGTGACGTGTCAGCATGAAACAGAACAAAAGAAACCCTGCAAAGCCTGATGAACGAACTAAAGAGCCTTCAGTTTCTCCTGTGTCCGGGTCTGCCTCTCCGTGGACCTGACGAGCAGGAAAGCAACCTTCAATAGCTGCTCAAGATCTGCTTTGGAGAGGGCTGCAAGGAAAAAACAAACCCAGGTTCAAAATATCTGTCACATGATATTGTCAACGAGATCCTCGGGATTATGGCACATAAAGTCTTGCGATCTGTTGTACTTGAAATCAGAGAAGCGAATTGGTTTTCGATACCAGCTGACGAAACCCGTGATGTTGCAAACCTGGAGCAGGTTGTAATTTGCATAAGATGGGTAACTGAGCAGTTTGAAGTCATAGAGGAGCCTGTGGGACTGGTGCATGTTGACAATACCTGTGCTGAGGCAATTTTCAATGCGCTAAAGGATTGCTTGATCAGGCTGGAATTGCCAGTGCAAAAGTGTAGGGGTCAGGCCTACGACGGGGCCAGTAATTTTCAGGGTCACGTTTCAGGAGTTGCAAAACGGTTCAAAGATGAGGTCCCGTCAGCAGTGTCCATACACTGTTTGGCACACTCAGTCAGTCTTGTGTTACAAGAGGCTTCCAGAAAGGTCAAAGTAATAAGAGATGCCCTTGACTTTGCCACAGAGGTCATTCAGTTGATCAAATAATCACAAAACGACAGATCCTTTTTGAAGCAATCCAACATGAAACATCAAATTCGTGCAGCTCGTCCATTAAACCACTGTGTCCAACAAGGTGGACTGTTCGAACAAGAGCTTTTGACTCTCTCATTGAGAACAATGAGACTTTGCAAGAAACACTTGAACTAGTCTCACAAGGACATGATGAGCCAGGAGGGCAACCGGCCTTCTAGCACTTGTGTAGCAGTTCTCCACCTGTCTTGGGCTCTCACTTTCACGGGATGTCTTTGCTGTGACTGAAGAGCTGGCGACTGCTGTTCAAAGGAAACAAACGTCCTGTGTGGATGCAACAAATGCTGCAAACCTCTGTCTGAGAACGCTTGAAAGTATGCGCCAGGATAAAAGTTTCCAGACGTTTTTTGCCGACGTCTCAACCAAGGCTGCAAATGTGTGTGATGAGCCCCGCATTCCGAGACAAAGACAGCCTCCACGAAGACTTGATGAGGGCTCCCAGGGTCACAGCTACTCTGACCCTTCTGCTTATTACAGACAGCAGTACTATGAGGCCATAGACAATGTCAAAGAGTATATAAAGCGCAGATTTGACCAACAAAGTCTTAAGTTGCCAAGGAAGATTGAAATTCTCTTGGGTGACGGAGCTTCAGGAAAGAATCCAGAAATTCCTCAAGAGTTCAAAGACTCATATGCTGCGGACATTGACATGGACAGACTCAAAACACAGTTGGCCATCCTTCCACATGCTCTGGGGGACAACAAGAAGTCCATCTTTGAGGCACTGCTAGAAGAACTGACAGCTTCTGACACTGTAAAAGAATGTTGAGTGAGGTAGACAAACTTATCAGGCTGTACTTGACCATTCCAGTTACAACTGCAACAGCTGAACGCAGTTTTTTTTCTGCCTTGAAGCGGGTCAAAACATACCTCCGAAGCACTATGACTCAGGAACGCCTAAACAACTGTCTCATTATGCATGTGTTCAAAGACAAGGTTGATCAGCTCAATCTCGCTGAAATTTCTTCCGAGTTCGTTTGCAGAAATCAACGACGTCAAAGTTACTTCGGAAAATTAAATGTGTAAAGTTGTAACCTCCCAGCTGTTGGTGTAACCTCCTAATGTACAGACTGTGACAATCGTGACAAGTAACTGCATTTTACGGTGCCTAATGTCCAGTGAATATGGAGGGGAAGGTACGTTATTACGTTATTCAGTCGGAAAGTCTGACAGTTGTCCCCCCTCTCTCTCTCTCTCTTCTCTCTTCTCTCTCTCTCTCTCCTCTCTCTCTCTCCTCAGTTTCTGCAACGTTTTAATTGCAGCTATACAAAGTGTATTTCAAGTGTGTGTGTGTGTGTGTGTGTGTGTGTGTGTGTGTGTGTGTGTGTGTGTGTGTGTGTGTGTGTGTGTGAACTGAATATTGCATGCTGGAATTTTTTTTTTATCGAACATTGACATATTGTGATTGTCGGAGTTCAATGATTTGAAATATCCATTGCCCCCCCCCCCCCCCCCCCTAATCCTGGACAGCTTCCGCCGCCACTGGTGTGGTGTGTGTGTGTGTGTGTGTGTGTGTGTGTGTGTGCGTGTGTGCGTGTCGTGCGTGCGTGCGTGCGTGCGTGCGTGCGTGGTGCGTGGGTGGGAGAGAGAGGAGAGAGAGAGAGAGAGAGGGACATCAAAATGACTTAAGGCCATTCAAACTCTCTCTCTCTCTCTCTCTGTCTGTCTGTCTGTCTGTCTGTCTGTCTGGTGTTCGTTCGTTCGTTCTTCAATTTAACGTCTATTCACTTTAAAATGATTTTAGACAGGGTTAGGGGAGTACGTGTGTATGCATGCATGTGTGTGTGTGT
>JAMYXO010002246.1:0-12500 GCA_033310375.1 Conus canariensis
AACCCACATGGAAAATCTTTTGTCATTCACAGGCTTTTAAAAGCATGTTTAAATAAAAAAGAAAAAACCAATAATAAACAATCCATAAACTTCAACAGACAATAGATTAAAACAAGCCCAAAATTCCGCAAAACTGTTGTTTCCAAATATATCAAAATATCCCCTTTAAAAACAACCCCACCACACCCCCCCCCCCCCACACACACACACAACACCCCACAAACACCACACACACACACACCACTGAAAGCACCCAGGGGGGCATGGCACAAATGTTAAAAAATGATCCCAAAGGGGGAAGCTTTAAACATTTAATTTAAAATCACTTTGGTCAAATAAAATTTGCAATCACAGGATTTTCTTTTTTTTTTCTGTTCGTCTTCCGACCCATTTTGGGGGCTTTTGCCCCGGCACCGTCCCCCCCCCTCCCCCTCCACCCCACAGCCTGGTCTGTTTGCCACGTATCGCAAAAGCATGCTGGGAGTCACTTCAGTGGTGTTCAGTGGTTTGCTCTGACCCAAACATGCCAGACACCCCCCCTTTAAGCCTGCTGTTGACAAAAATTTGGTTAGCGCAGAGCCACATGAGTGAGCTTTCCCCTGGGGGTTTCGACATGTCTAAGGGACGCCCCCACGAATTTCCAACCTGGGCCACGACAGAACCAAAAAAAAGGTAAGGACAGGGAGACAATAAAATTTGGGGTCCCCAAACACAAGGGCATGAAGGGCCACAAATTGGGGCTTTTTGGGGTTTTAATCCGACGTAGGTAGGAGATAAACGATGGGGTTTTTCCCATTCCATCTGACAGATAAGGGTTTAATCTCGTTACTTTATAAAAGATTTGGTGTAAAAGGGCCAAAGTACAGACCCCCTGGGGTTTGGAAAAATTTGAGCAAACTCTCTCCACATTCGTTAATGTTAAAACCTAAAACTGTAGGGCCCGCCCAAATTGCCCCCAAACAAATCAGCTGGGGTAACCCTTTGGGGTTATAAAAACCCCAAACTAAATGGCCTATGGGAATCAACCCCAGCCCTCTCATCGGGGAGTCCATAGGGGCAAACCCATTTTGCCACGCAGCTGGTGCAACACAGTGTCCTGCCATAGTCATTTTACAAAGTGGACTGATAAAAAAAAAAAAAAAGTTATCTCCCATGTATATAACAAAATACTTTTAAAATTTATATATAAGCAGTATCAAACACCTACAAACTCTGACAATTGATTGAATATAAAAGCCGTAAACCCCAGTCATTAAGTGCACCTTATACTTTTTCCAGTTTTTATTTCCAGGATAAAAAAAAATCGGGAAGACTTTGGGCTTTCACAACCCCATGAAAATCTGGCTTTTCAAAACATACCTGACTGGAGTATTTATCTTTTTAAACATACCTGCACGTGGAGTATTTGTATCGTTTTAAATACCTGACATGTGTGAGTATCTTGTATCATTTTCGATGGCAAACTTTGTTCTCTATCACCAAATAGATGCATGTTTTGGAACTCTTTGAGGGCAAAACATGATTTCTTATCAACAAAGTAGATGCTGTTTTGGAAAACCCCAATGCAAAATTTGGGAAACTTTGTTTAACATATTGTAGACTCTGTAAAAAATATTAGGCCTCTACAGAAACCCTTTAATTGTAAATTCTTAAAAGCAGCAGGACACATAAACTCGTAAACAAAACCCCCTTTTACCCCAGACCCTTTTTTGGGTCATTGACACAAAAAAAACTGGAAAGGCAAGTGGGAATGTTTTTTTCAGCCAGACAAAAAAGTTGACACACACACAACCACACACACAAACCCACACACACCCCCACACCCCCCACCACAACCTCACAAAAATTTTTTTGCCACACAACACCTGAGTTAAAATTTTGCCCTTGTTCATCCCCAACAACCTGTAGACGGACAGAGGGTGGACAACCCCCAACATGATTTAAACTGGAGACCTCAACACATTAGGCCTTCTGAAAGTGTTACACTGGCACTTTAATTTTAATGGAAAAATTTCTTTAAAACCAGGGAAAAAAACATTTAAAAAAAAAACAAACCCTACCTTACCCCAAAAAACCCCCCCGATGTGACTCTTTTAAAAATATAAACCTTTCCCTAGTCGATCCCCCCCCCCCCCCCGATAAGTGGATTTTCTCAGTAACCCCCAAAAACTTGTAAAACGCCTGCCCCAAACTAAAAGTCTCTAAAACGAATCGGGACAAGATTTTGATCTTCAAAAAAAACCCAGGGGGGGAAACTTTGTCTTTTTTTCCCTACCCCCCTTCATCAGTTTGATTTTTGCTAAAAAGATTGCAAAACAAAAGGGTGACTACACTCAAGGCGCAGAATCCTAACATATAATACACTGCCGGGTTGGGGGGATCAAAAATGGTCGGCAAGGTATGGGGCAAAAAGTGCCCCCTGTCTGTCCGACACGGGTAAAAAACCTGTAACAAAAATTTCAGATGTGCGACGTCTTCCATGTCCTCTGCAAAACCACCCCTCAATAGTGGCTAACTCATTAAAAAATTCAACTTTTAATGTTTTTGCTTCTCCTGCAAAAGAAAAATAGTGCGATTAGTCATAAATGTTTTTGTATGAAGTAGTTGGGTTAAAATACTCACTGCGCTCTCATCACATTCGAAAACTATTCTTTGCATTTTCATACGCATTCGGGAAAAAAAATTCCTGCGTTTTCATACGCATTCAGAAAAAACTATTCACTGCGCTTTCATACACATTCAGAAAACTTTTACTCGTTTCATCACCATTCAAAAAAAATTACCTTTGGTTTTCATTCATTAAGCTAACAACTATCCTGACTTAACTTATTGTGGAACACAATGCGGGAAAAGAAATGTTCAAAATGATGGCAAAATAAGTGTTTAGCTGTGTTTTAAAAACGATAGGGGGGTGGTTTTGAAAGTGGGAGAAGGAGTTCCAAAAAGTTGGGCAGCAAAGGAAGGGAAAACACTTACAAAAAAATTTTAAAATTTTTACTTTGGTTTTTTGGGTAGAGAGAACAGGCAATTTGGGAAAGAGAACCTTCAAAAAAACAAAGACAGAGGGGTATGAAACAGTTTGAACTGTGCAAAATTTAACGGGCAGCCATGAAGCTCACCAGAATAGTGAAATGGATCTCATTTTTTTTATCAAGAACAATTTTGCGTGCAAAACGGTGTCGAACTTTTCCCAAAGCGTTCGGCCGTGCAAACTGAGGAGCATCATGTGTGTGACCGCCCAAAAATAAAATGTTTTTTCCACAGTCGGGCAACAAAAAAATTTTCAAAAAATAGCTTTTGATGGAACCCCTGAAAGGGTAGCTCTCACGACGATATACTTACAAAAATTGCCAACCCCCAAGAACTGCCTAGGGAGACCACGTCTTGCATGTTTACCTAAATGTGTTGTTGTGTTGTGGAATGTGTGGTGCATGTGTTTGCTGTATTTGGGTGGTGTGTGTGTTTTGTGTTTGTTTTGTGTGTGTGTGTGTGTGTGGGTGTGTAAAATATAAATATGTATATGGGCCCCTGTGCTTGTAGTGCTTGAAACGGGAGTGTACTATGGTACATTTTTGTTATGGTGACACATTGTGTTGTGTTGTTGTTAATATGTGGGGTGGTGTGTGGTGGGGAGTGTGGTCAGGGTATTGTAGTGGGGCTGTATGTTGATATGCAACAAAAATGAGTTTGTGTATCCATATATTTTGTTGTGGGGTTTTTTGTGGGGGTTGGTGGGGTTTTTGGGAAAAAAATGTGGTGCATGTCTGTTAGAGTGGTGTATTTCTTTGCCATGAGGAAAATTTTTTAATGTTTGATGTTGAAAAGGGGGGAGGTTTTTACATCCTTTTTTAAGTTATGGGGTTTTATTGGGGATGGGGATAAGGGGTTTTTTGATGTTGGGATTATTGTTTTGTAATCGTGGGCCCTTTTTGGTTAGTTTTTTGGATTTGCGCATTTATGTTTTGTGGTGGGGTGTTTTAAAAATGCTTTTATGTGGGGGTTTTTTTAACTTAAAAAAAAAATTTTTCTCATGGAGGACCTAGTGCCGTGTTCAGAATGGGAAAATTTTTTTTTTATGAAAACGGGGGAAATGAAAATTTTTTAGGAATGTTACAAAAATGGGAAAGTATTTCTTGCCAAAAAAAACCAAAAAAGGGAATTTTTTTAAAAAAAAACAGGGGGAAAAAAACCCCCCTTTCCCCAAAGAAAATTTTTGGTTTTTTATAATCATTAAAAAAAGGGAACCTTTTAAAAACAAATTTGGGAATTTTCACTTTTTTGGGGGGAAACTTAATTTTAAAATAAGAATTTAAAAAAATTTTTTTTTTAAGGTTTTATAAGAAAAAAATTTTTTTGGGAACTGCTTAAAACAAACCTTATTCCCCCCAACAACCCCAAAACCCCCCCAAAAAAAACACACCCACCAAAACGTTGGGTTGTAAAAAGGAAAAATATGTGGGAATTGGGGGAAAAAGGGGGGGGGAAAAAAAAGGGGGGGTGAGGATTAGTTTTGAAATTTTTTTAATTTAAAAAAATCCCAAAAAAAATTTTTAAAAAAATTTTTTATAAATTTTTTTAAAAAGGGGGTTTTGTTTGTTTTTTGGGGGTTGGGGTGGGGTTTTGGTGGGTTTTTGGGGGTTTTTTTGGGTTTTGGGTTTTTGGGGGGGGAAATTTTTTTGTTTAAATTTTTTCAAACCCTTTTAAAAAGAAAAAAGGTTTTTGTTTTTTTGGGGGGGGGGGGGGGGGGGGGGGGGGGGGGAAAATTTTTTTTTGTTTTTAAAATTTAAAGGAATATTTTAAGTTTTAAAAATTTTTTTTTAAATTTTGGGTAAAAGTTATATTTTTTTTGGTTGGGGTTTTTGGGGGTTGGGGTTTTAATGGAATTTTTATTAATTTTGTGTAAATTTTTGGTTTGAACAGAAAATTAAAAAAAGGGGTTTAATTTTAATGGAAAATTTTTGGGGGTTTTGGGGTTTTTTTAAAAATTGGGAACTTCCAATAGAAGTAAAAAAAATTAAAGTTTTTGGATTGGAAATAATTAAAAGGATTTTTAAATATTTTATAAAAGGGGTTTTTTTGGTGGCGGATTAAAAATTTGGGAAAATTTAATTTTGTTTTAGAATATTAGTGGAAAATTGAAAAAAAGATCCTTTTTTATGGTAAAGGTTAAGGGTTTGGTGTTTTTTAAGGGGGTTTGTTTTTTTAGGAAAGGGTTTTTTTTGAAAAGGGTTGAAAAATTTTTGGGGGTTTTTGAAGATTTTGGAATTAGAAGTTTTGGGGATTTTAAAAGGGGGTTAAAAAGGGGGGGGGTTTTGATTTTGGGAAAAAGTTTTTTTGGTGTTGATTTTTAGGGGTGGCTTTTAATTAGGGTGTTGTAATTGGAATGGTTTGTTTTTGAAAATGGTATTTTGAAAATGGTTGTTAAATTTTGGTGTGGGGATTTTTAAAAGGGTTTTTTAATTTTTAAAGTGTTTTTTTTTTGAAGGTAGGGTTTTTGTGGTGGGGATGTTTTAAAGGGGTTTTTTTTTGGAGTGGTTTTTGAGTTTAAAGGGTGGTTTTGAAAAGATGTTTGGGTGTAAAGGGGGGTGTAATGGGAGGTGTTGTTTTGTTTTAATTAATGGTTTGGAAGGGTTGTTGGAAATTAAGGGGGTTTTGAAGGGGTTTTAATTTGGGGAAAAGGGGGGGAATTTTAAAAGGGGGGGCCCCTGGGGGGGGCTGTTTTTCCGTGTTGTTTCCCCGTCCCCACTCTCTAGGGTCGCGCTTCTTTCTTGCGCACAGTGTGTGCGTCCCGTGCGTGCACGCGCCGTGGGTGTGTGTGTGGGGTTCGGGCCCCGCACGGTGTGTGTGTTTTGTGTGCGGGTGTTTGTGGGGTGTGGGTCTGCGCGCACGCGAGTTGTGGTGTGTGTGCATGTGTGAGAGTGCGCCCCACGCGGGGTTGCTTTTAAATATGTGTGTGTGCTTGCGCGCGACGCGCGCGCGCGTGTGTGTGTTTTGTGTGTGTGTGTGTGTGTGTGTTTTTTGTGGGGGTGTGATGTGTTTTTTTGTCTCTCTGTGAAATGTTTTGGTTTGTGTGTATGTACGCGGCGCGCGCGCGCGGGGTCGGGGGGTGTGTGTTGTTTTGGTGTGTGGGGGTTTTTGTGTGTGGCGTTTGTGTGTGTGTGTATGTGTGCCCGGGAAAACGGGGGAAATCTTTATGGTTTTGGGTTAAAGTGCACTAAGTTGATGTTTTTATTAGTCGGGGCTTAACACCCCAAGGTTATCTCTGCACTCATACAGGGCTTATCACACTCGGCCCACCAAACTTCACCTCTCTTGGGAATGGGGTGGGCACGCTTTTGTTTCTCTCCTAAAAAAGACTGAGCACAAGAAATACAATTTCTATGCTAATTTTTAAACAAACATGAAGAATCCCAAACACACAAAAAGCAATAATCAAACCAAAAAAATCAATATTCCTATTCCCCGGGGTTTTAAAAAAATGACTTCTTTTCCTTGGGCCCGGTTTTCACCCACAACCACGTTTATACCACACCCACAGTTCTTTAAAAAGTCTCTTCAAGTTTTTCAGCATGCTTATGGTTTAGCCCTTGGTTGGGCTGGGCCCGGCTTCAGGATGGGTCTTTTGGGGGGCGTTTCTGGGTCTCGACTAGAATCTTTTTCTTGTTTTCTTTCACCCCCCCTTGGGGTTTTAAAATTTTAGTCTGGGCTGTCTTCACCCCTCTCAGCTTCAAATTAGTTTTCTTTCTTCCAAACTTGTCTTTAACCTAGATTTTTTGCGTCTGTTTATCTCCAACCGCCCCAAACCCCTAATTTTCCCTGCCCACCCTTTCTCCTCCTCTCTTCTTCCTCTCTCCTCTCTCTCTCGGGGTGGTCTTCTTTTCACGTTGTTCCCCACTTTATTAGGAGGGACAAAAAGGTTTTTCCCTTGGGGCCTCCCTTTGTCCTGCTGCTTCTCAAACTCTTGTTCAAAAGTCCCCTGTTCACAATACCCTGAATTCTCCATTTTCGTACATTCTTCCCACACACATTTACCCACTCCCCACAAATTTATTAGCAAACAAAAATTGGCACCCGATGGACATCGAATTTTTTCCCCCCGACTTTGGGGGGATTAAAACAGTAAATTTTCTGGAGGGGAAAAAATACGACAACAACGTCCACGCCATTCAACCCGCCTACAATAGAACCAACACAGGCTCCACAGCAATACCATCTGAATGCGCCAAAACTCCTGCTCTTCAACGAACGCCTGTTTACAAACAACCTCATCTGACTGAGTATGTACAGCGCACGCCGATGCTCCAATCCTAGGGGTACGTCCACTCCCCCCTTTTCACTATTGGAAAGGTCTAACTTGGAAAGTCATTACTACATCAGTGCCATCTGTCACCTGACCACGTCTCCTCCTCGAACTACAGTTCGACCAGTCGGGTGGTAGCACACTGTCAACAATGGCTATAATAAACCTATTTTTGGTACTACTACAACATCCTGCGTCTCTAACACAGCTAGACACTATGGTCTTTTTCGAGAGGTTTCACGCCCTTGACAATGTGTTTAGTGTTGGTGTGCTGCTGCTTGCATGTGTGTGGCGTGTGTCTGGCTGTGTCAGTGTTGTAGCGGTCTGTTGTATCCATTTGCTTTGTGTGTGTGTGTGTGGTGTGCGCACGCGTGCGACAGTGCTTGAGCCCTCACACGAGGGTGTGTATTGTGTCTCTAGCAATGTGTGTGGTGTGTGTTGTTGTGTAGTGTGTTTGTGTGTGTGCTTGTGTGTGTGTGTTGTTTGTTGCACGTTGCTTCCTCTGTGTGTGGGTGGTTTTTTTTTTGGTAGCGAGTGCGAGCTCGTCAATGTGTGACCTACCAGGAGACACAGCGCCGATCCTTACGATTCACATGTTACGTCTCACCTTGTATAAAAACGGGGGGTACTCACGGGGGGGGGGTACACCTATATTTTACAAATGTGTTGTGTTGAGGTGTCGGCGGGGGGGGGGAAATATGAAGGACACAACCACACCACACACACAACACACACACACACACACACACACAACACACACACATCCACACCACACTACCACACTAGCACACAAAAATAAATGACACGTGCCACGTGCGAAGGGCTAGTACTACACAGGGACGGATTGCGCCGGGGGTTGATGGTTCGCAACTGAGGAGCGAGCATCACTCAATCGAGCACACTTAGATACTGTGCATCTTCATACTTTATCAATATATAAGTATAGTAAGCAACTGAAGAATACGAAATAAAATCAAACTAACAGCGGAAGACAAAGCGGCATGGTCACGTCTACACTACTTAGCACGTGAGGAAAGTAGCTCTGTTCGCCCTGAAAGAGTCATGTGTACATTCCGCGATTTAATTTTTCGGGGATCCGTGATCAAGGTGCACCAGGGGATATGAGTACACCTATAGACAATCGACACACATCATGGCGTACAGTACTATGCTCCTCCTATCTAGTTGAGTAGCTATGGGCTACTTCCTTCTGAAGCTCCTACTTCTTAACTAAAAGTATTCAATTCTTAACTCGTCGTGATGAGTGTGGACTTCTATTGGGATGGGGGGACAGGAAGTCGTTGACTGGAGCTTTTATATGGCGTGGAAAGGGGTGGATGGGTAGGGGGCATTGGGGGTATGTGCCGGCTGTCATAGTGGTAGGGGTACTCTCTGTGCAGCGGTCTGATGTAGTGTGGGTGAGTTGACGTGGACAGAGGCCCTGGGCATGGTGTGTGTGCTCGCTGGGGTGTGAACGTAGCAGGAACTTCAGCAGTATACAGGTGTACTAGCACACTTGCACATGGTCAGTCTATGGCTGTGGAACTTGTTGTCTGTATTTGTCGTCGATGGCTAGTCAGTGGCTACACACTCACAAGAGAGAGAGAGATAGAGAGGAGAGATAGAGAGAAAGGTTGGTTATAAGTAAGCATAAATACATTTTAACAAGTTTATTACAACATTTGCTCTACCAACATAACATCTTATAACATTAAGAAATAGCCGATACACTGTAGAAGTAAAGTCTACTTCTGTCACTCACCTCCACGACTGGCGGCACTGGTCCACGATTTCATTTATCATCAATATAATTCAACTAAACAGATAAAATGAAAAACCGTGACCAGTGCCGATTTTTCATAGCGGCGAGATCAGTTCCAGTTTCTTCTTCCCCCGATCTGACTCAAGAAAATGGCATTTGATCGAAGAACCACATACCTTGATATGACTTATCCAAGAAACGCATCAACGGTGTGATCGACGAAACGCATCGTCCTCCGACTGTGGTTTCAAGGCTGACTAGTCGACACGGTAAACACAATGCAAAGACACCTCTGTTCAACACAGGTTCTCGTTGACTGGAAGCTGCGTCAGCAATGAAGTAATCATTTTTGTGACTCATTACGCACACGATACTCTATCAGCCAACAGTTAATTCCCTTTATAGACTGTATTGTTGTAGAATGAACCAAATCAATTTCCACTTTATCTATAGAAATCTTATAATGCTTAAAAGAATTTTTTTTTCAAATAATATTGGACATTCAATTGTATTTTCAACTCACTGTGTTCTAAGGCATTTTTACCAATTCGTTTGATGATTTTGAAAGGGAAATGAAGTCATTCTCCACAGAGCAGCGGATCCAATGATTTTGTATAGTCCGTGTGCCTGTTTCGATTTGAAACACATCCTCCTGTTCATCAGTGTTTCCTGACACGTAACACACCGAAGATGAGAAAATATGCCATGTACTTAGATACTGTATTTTTCCAGACTGTATTTCTTCAAAAGCCAGGATGGATGACACTTTGGAAATAGCAGATGATGTATTGTGTGAAGTGTATATGTGAAAATGTACAAGTACCATAAATTATCTTCTTCTTCTTCTTCCTAAATACTGGTTCACTCAAAAAACGGTAGGTCACCAGCGCGCAGTTAAAAAGTAAAATAAAATAACAAAATAAAGAATATTATAGTAGAAGAATAAATAGCAGACTGGAATAACAAATCTTAAATAAATGTAGAGAACCGCCAAGAGAATCACAAGACCAAAACAAACGCGTGTTCGACCTTTTAGGTCCGTTCTTCAGCAAGACAACAAATAATACAACAAAAATTAAACGAATTTGGTACTCAGCTTCGATCTCTTCACTCTTCAGCGCAAGGATGCCAGGCGTTTGGATTCAACATCTTGACCATCTAATTCTGCTAGTCTTGCAAGTGCTAGTCTGCTGAGTTGTGCATTGTCATGGTGCATTACCTTCATTCAGTTCAGTACAGTTTCTCCGGACATCTTTACGGAATTCATGTCATGATTAAACATAAATATACACTTAAGCTAAAACCTACAAAAATCTTGTTTGCAAAGTGAGGCAACTGCAGGCGGAACTCATATACAAATTTCAAATGTAATTAGTAATAGAGATCATGTACTTCAGAATTGCTAATTATTGGAATGCACTGCCTTCCAAACACCAATTATGCACTGACATCAAAGCTTTAAAAAAAACTCCTAGATGAAGACCCAAAATTGAGAGACCTTTTCTTTAGTGTGGATTAAATATTATGTATTTTAAGATGAGGACATGCAACCAAGCTGAAAGATATTGAAAAATAATTGAGGGACCAGAAATAGGCCGTAAGGCCTAAGGCCAAAAAGCCGGTCCCTACTACTACTACTATATATAGTATAGTATAGTAATTGTATAGGTATATTATAGTAAGTCGCTCCAAATGCAGGTAGGCCTTTAGGCCTGTCGCCGATTCATTTCAGGTCTCAGTCTTTCCTTCTTGTAATCTCTGCTGGTCTTTTGACCAGAAAAGCATCTACGCTTTTTTTTCTAAAAACTACTGATCTTTTGACAACACTGAGGGGGGAGGGAACTAAAAAATATATGTCTTTTTCATGGTCCAGTCTGTTTTTTTTAAATTTTCAAGGAAGGGGCTTCGCAAAATTTTGGAAGGAAGGCGGTTTTAAACCTCCACCCCACTTTTAGAGAAAAGTTTTGTTGAAGACTTTGCGCACTGTTTTTTTTTTGCTTAAAGCTAGTCCCCTGGGGATTTCCTAACCTCTTTCCCCAAACAAGGAGTTTTCCAAAATGTACAGTCCATGGTAACTTATACACTTCTATAAATCTCCTTTATCCATCTGTAAGACACTGGGTAGTTTCATCTTTTCAGCCTTTCCTCATAACCAAACCTTTCATCCTGGAATAACTTTTTTTTTGCTCGCCTTTGAACTCCCTCAACAAGTTTTTTGTCCTCTTCTAGATGTGGACCCACACTACGTTTCCAAACTCTAAATGGGACGAACCAATCGACAAAAAAAGTTTCAGGGATTCAGCATCCAAGTGATCATAAGACTTCTATAAGACCAAGGAGTCTTTTAGTTTTTGTTCACCTGAATCTAAATGTGTTTAAAAAAATTCAGTTCCTTTCCCATCACCCCAAAATTTTTTCTCTAGCTCAGTACCTTAAAACAAACTTTCCCCCAACCCCATGTTTTCTCATATCAAAATTGAACTGGGGGTTTTTCCTTGCCTAAATGTAAGACCTTGCTTTGTCAACATTAAAACGTAACTCCATTACGCCCAGTTTGACAAGACGTTCAAATCTTTCTAAAGTTGTTCTTATGCTCTTCTCTGTCTGCCTGTCTTACATTTTTGTATCATCTCAACATTTAACAGAGACTAGACACAACGCCTGGGAAAGGGCCCTTAAAAAACCCACAAAAAAACACAGGCCCCCCGCATCGCCTTTTGGCCAACCACTCTTTACTGCTGTCCACCCGATGCAGCCCATTCAACTAAATCGTGGCCCTCCCAAACCAAAAGCTCCTGACCCGAAGTGCTGTCCTAAAATGCCCGAGCCTTCACTTTTCTTAAAAGCCGCTCATGAGGGGAAAAATTGAACCCCACGAAATCTAGGTATATTGCATCACTGAAGACCCAAGTCCAACATGTTGGTCCCAATCCTCCAACAAACAACAAGTTCGTGGTACACGATCACCTATTTGAAACCATGCTGACATTCGACAAAATTTATTGCGGTTAAGATGAATAACCACATGAACAATCCCCCCATAACTTTTCACACTAAAATTGTAAGACAAGGGCGATAATTGCCTGTGTACTCCCTCCCCTTTTTTAAAAGAGGAGTAACCGAGCATTTTCCAACTGATGGTAAAATCCCTCACGGGATTCGAAACACTAAACAAGTGGCTCTGCAAGTTCTTTGCTAATTCCCATTGATTCAACCCCACTTGCACTGAAGGAATGAAATAAGTGATTGCTCTTCATTTTGTTGTCCTGATTTTTTTCTGTCTTGCTGAAGAACCAAAGGTTAAATGCACATTTTTTTGTTTTTTTATTCGTTTGTCTATCTTTTTTGGGGGTTCACTGTCTATCTTTCTTGGGTTCATGTTTAATTACATTTAAAATTTTTTCAAAAACCCTGTTGATAATCACAAAATTTTTTTAC
>JAMYXO010002246.1:17500-24707 GCA_033310375.1 Conus canariensis
TTTTTTTTAAATTTTTTTTAAAATTTTTTTTTCCCTTTTTTTCAACCGGGAAAAATTTAACTTTTCCCCAATGAAACAAAAATTTTTTTTTTTTAAAAAACCCTTTTTTTGTGAATTTTTTAAAAAAATTTTTTTTAAAAAAAGAAAAAAATTTTTTAAAAAAAAAGGGGGGGAAAAAAAAAAAAAATTTTTTTGGGGGGGTTTTTAATTTTTTTTTTAAAAAAAACCCCCTTTGTTTAAAAGGTTTTTGTGAAAAAAAAACCGAACCCTTTTTAATTTTTGAAAAAAACCCCAAAAAAAAAAAAAAAAAAACCCCCCCCCTTTTTTTTCCCCTTTTTTTTCCCCCCCCCCCCCCCCCCCAAAAAAAAAACCCCCCCAAAAAAAAAAAACCCCCAAAAAAACCCCCCCCAAAAAAAGGGAAAAAAATTCATTTTTTAAAAAATTTTAAAAAAAAAAAGGGGAAAAAAGGGGGAAAAAAATTTTGGTTTTTTTTTTTTGAACCCCCGGGGGTTTTTAAAAAAAAGGTTTTTTTGGGGGCAAGGGGGGGTTTTTTTTTTGGGGGAAATTTTTTTTTTCCGGGGTTTTTTTTTTTTTTAAAATTTTTTTAAAAAAAAATTTGGGGACGGCCCCTTTTTTGGTTTAAAATTTTAAAAGGTTTTAAAAAAAAATTTTTAAAATTTTTTTTTGTTAAAAAACCCCCCCAAACCCGGGGTTTTTTTTTTTTTTTTTTTGGAAGGAAAAATTTTTAAAATTAAAAAAACCCAAAAAAAAAAACCCTTTTAAAATTTTTAAAAAAAAAAAAAAAAGGGAAAAACCCCCAAAAAACCCCCCCACCCCCCCCAAAAAAAAACCCCCCCCAAAAAGGGGGGCCCCGGGGGGCCCCAAAAAAAATTTTTTTTGGGGGGAAAATTTTTTTTTTTTAAAAAAAACCCCCCTTTTTTTTTTTAAAAAACCCAAAAAAAAAAAAGGGCCCCCCCTTTTTTTGGTTTTTTTTAAAAACCCAAAAATTTTTTTGGGTTTTTTTTTTTTTTTTTTTTTTCCCTTTTTTTTTTGGGAAAAAATTTTTTTTAAAAAACCCAACCCTTTTTTTTTTTTTTTCCGGGGGAAAAAACCCCCCGGGGGGGTTTTTTTTTTTTTTATTTTAAAATTTTTTTTTAAAAAAAAAATTAAAAAAGGGGCCAATTTAAAACAAAATTTTTTTGGGAAAATTTTTTAAAAAATTTTTAAAAATTTTTTGGGGGGGGAAAAAAAAATTTTAAAAAAAAATTTTTTTTTTTGGGGTTTTTTTAAAAAAAATTTTTTTTTTAAAAATTTTTTTTTTGTTTTTTTTTTTTAAAAATTTTTTTTTTTTTTTTTAATTTCCCCTTTTTTTTTAAAAAAAAAAAAAACCCCCCTTTTTTTTTTTTCCCCCCGGGGGGGAAAAAATTTTTTAAAAATCCCCGGGGGGACCCTTTTTTTTTCCGGGAAAGGGTTTTTTTTTTCCTTTTTTTTTTTTTTAAAAAAAATTTTCCCTTTTTTAAAATTTTTTTGAAAAAATTTTTTTTAAAGGAAAATTTCCCTTTTTTCCCCCCCGGGGGGGGGTTTTTTTGGGGCCCCCCGGGGGCCCAAAAAACCCCCTTTATTTTAAAAAAAAAAAAAGGGGGGTTTTTTTTTTTGGGTTTTTTTTCCCCTTTTTCCCCCATATTTAAAATTTTTTTCATGTTTATTTTTTTTTCCCCCTTTTTTGGGGTTTTTAAAAAAAGTAAAAATTTGGGTTTCTTTTAAAATGGTTTTTTTTTTTTCCCCTTTTTTTTTTTTTTTCTTTTTTTTTGGGTTTTTTTGGGGGCCCAAAAGGGGGCCCCCTTTTTTTTTTGGTTTTTTTAAAATTTTTTTTTGGGGGGGAAAAATTTTTTTTAAAAAAAAAAAAATTTTTTTTTTTAAAACCCCCCCCGGGGGTTTTTTTTTTTTTGGGCCCCTTTTTAAAATTTTCCCTTTTTTTTAAACCCCAAAAAAAAAAATTCCCCAACCCAAAAAATTTTTTTGGGGGGTTTTTTTTTTAAAAAAAAAAAAAATTTTTTTTTTTTAAAAATTTTTTCCCCCCAAAAAAAAGGGAAAAAAAATTTTTTTTTTAAAAGGGGAAAAAAAAATTTTTTTTTTTTTAAATTTTTTTTACAATTTTTTTTTAAAAGGTTTTTTAATTTAAAAAAAGTCCCTTTTTTTTTTAAAACAACCCAAAAAAACAACCCACAAAACCCCCCCCAAAAAAAAAAACCCCCCCCCCCCCCCCGTTAAAAAATTTTGTTTTTGGGGGGCCCCTTTTGGGGGGCCAAAAAAATGGGGGGGAAAAAAGGGGAATGGTTTTTGGGGGGGGTTTAAAAAAAAACCCTTTTTATTTTTAAAATTTTTTTTTTTTTTTTTTTTCCCCCCCCCAAAAGGGGGGTTTTTTTTTTTTCCGTTGGGAAAAAAAAAATTTTTTTAAAAAAGGGCCCTTTTTTTTTTTTAAAAATTTTTTTTTTTTTGGGGGGGGGGGAAAAAAATTTTAAAAATTTTTTAAAAAATTTTTTTTTTTTTTTTAAAGGGTTTTTTTTTTTCCTTTTTTCCCCAAAGTTTTAAATTTCCCCGGGTTTTTTTTAAAAATTTTAAAAATTTTTTTTTTGGTTTTTTAAAAAAAAAAGCCTTTTTTTTTTGGGGGCCCTTTTTTTTTTTTTTTAAAAAAGGGTTTTTTTTTTTTTTTTTGTTTTTTTTGGGAAATTTTTTTTTTTTTTTTTTTTTTAAAAAATTTTTTTTTTTTCCCCCCAAATTTTTTGTTTTTTTGGGTTTTTTTTTTTTTTTTTTGGGGTGTTTGGGGGGTTTTTGTGTTTGGGTGTGTGGTTTTTTTTTGGGGTGTGTTGGGGTGTGTGGTGGGGGGGTGGGGGGGGGTTTTGGGGTGGGGTGGGTGTTTTTTTTTTGGTTTTGGGGGGGTTTTTTTTTTTTTTTTTTTTTTTTTTTTTTTTTTTTTTGTTTTTCCCTTTTGGGTTTTTTGGTTTTTTTTTTGGGGGGGGTTTTGTGTGGTTTTTTGGTTTTTTTTTTTTGGGGTTTTTCCCTTTTTTTAAAAAAAAGGGGGGGTTTTCCCTTTTTGGGGGGGGTTTTTTGGGGGAGGGGGGGGGATGGGGCTTGGGGGGGCCCCCGGGTTTTTGGGGGGTTTTTTTTTTTTCATGTTCCCTTTTCCCCCCCCAAAAAAAGAAAAAAAGGGGGTTTTCCAAAAAAAAAATTTTTTAAAATTTTTTTTTTTTTAAAAAAATTAAAAGGGGTTTTTTTTTTTTAAAAAAAAAAAAAATTTTTTTTTAAAAAAAACGGGGGGGGGGGGGAAAAAAAAACCCCTTTTTTTTTTTAAAAAAGGGGGGTTTTTTTAAAACCCCAAAAAAAAAATTTTTTTTTTTTTTTTTGGGGGGGGGAAAAAATTTGGGGTTTTTTTTTTTTTTTGGTTTTTTTTTTGGGGGTTTTTTTTTATTTTTCCCTTTTCCCAAATTTTTGGGGGCCTTTTTTTTTTTTTTTAAAAAAAATTTTTTTTTTTTGGGGGGGGTTTTTTAAAAAAAACCCCGGGTTAAAAAAACCCCCCCGGGGTTTTTTTTGGGGGGGGGGGGGTTTAAAACCCCTTTAAGGGGGTTTTTTAAAAAAACCCCAAAAAGATGGGTTTTTTGGGGTTTTTTGGGGGGAAAAAGGTGGGTTTTTTGGTTTTTTAAAAAAATTTTTTTTTTTCCCCTTTTTTTTTTTTTTGGCCCCCCCAAAAAAAAATTTTTTTTTTTTTATAAAACCCAAATTTTTTTTAAATTTTTTTTTTTTCCCTTTTTTTGGGGGGTTTTTTTTGGGTTTTTTTTTAAAAAAAAAACCCCCTTTTTTTTTTTAAAAAAAAAATTTTTGTTGGGGGGGGTTTTTTTTTTTTTTTTTTTTGGGTTTGGTTTTTCCCAAAAAATAAAACCCTTTTTTTTTTTTGGCCTTTTTTAAAAAAAAAATTTTTTTAAAAAATTTAGGGCCTTTTTTGGTTTTTTTTAAAAATTTTTTTTTGAAAAAATTTTTTAAAAATTTTAAAGGGGGTTTTTTAAAAAAAAATTTTTTTTTAAATTTTTAAAAAAAAAAAAAAAATTTTCCCAAAAAACCTTAAATTTTTAAATAATTTTGGTTTTTTCCCCAAAAAATTTTTTTTTTTTGGGTTTTTTTTTTTAAACCCCCCAAAAAAAATTTTTTTTTTTTTTCCAAAATTTTTTTTTTTAAATTTTTTTTTTAAATTTAAAAAAAGGGGGAAAAAAAATTTTTTTTTCCCCTTTTTTTTGGTTTTTTTCCAAAAAGGGTTTCCCCTTTTTTTTTTTTTAAAAAAAATTTTAAAAAATTTTAAAATTTTAAAAAAAATTTTTTTTTAAAAAACTAAAAAATTTTAAAATTTTAAAATTTTTTTTTTTTTTTTTTTTTTTTTTTTTTTTTTTTTTTTTAAAAAATTGGGTTTTGGGGGGGGTTGGTTTTTTTTGGTTTTGGGGGAAAAAAATTTTTTTTTTTTTTTTAAATTAAATTTTGGGGGGAAAAAAGGGAAATTTAAAGGTTTTTTTTAAAAATCAAAATTTTTTTTTTTTTTTGTTTTTTTTGTTTTTTTTTTTTAAAAGGGGGGGAAAAAAAACCTTTTTTTTTAAATTTTTTTTTAAAAATTTTTTTTTTTAAAAATTGGGGGGTTTTTTTTTTTTTTAAAAAAAAGGGGGGGTTTTTTTTTTTTTTTTTTTTCCCTTTTTTTTTTTTTTTTTTGGAAAAAAAAATTTTTTTTTTTTAAAAAATTCCCCCAATTTTTTTGGGTTCCCTTTTTTTTTGGGTTTTTTAAAAAAAATTTTTTTTTTTTTTTTTTTAAAAAAAAAAAAAAAATTAAGGGTTTTTTTTTTTGGGGGGGTTTTTTTTTTAAAAAAAAAAGGGAAAAGTTTTTCCTCCCCCTTTTAAAAAGGGTTTTTTTTTGGGGGAAATTTTTTTGGGGTTTAAAAAAAACCCCCCAAAAAAAACCCCCCCTTTTTTTTTTTTTTTTAAAATTTTTTTTTCCCCCCCCCCTCCCCGGGGGAACCCGAAAAAAAAAAAAATAAAAAAATTAAAAATTTTTTGAAATTTTTAAAAAAATTTTTTTTCTTTTTGGGTTTTTTTTCCCCAAAAAAATTTTTTTGGGGGGGGGGGGGGGTTTTTTGGGGGGGGGGGGGGGGCGGGGGAAGGTTAAATTTTTTTTTATTTTGGGGGGGGGTTTTTTTAAAAAACCCTTTTTTTAAAAGGGGTTTTAAATTTTTGGGGGGGGGTTTTTTGGGGGGGGGTTTTTGGGGGGGGGGGGGGGGGAAATTTTTTAAGGGGGGGGGGTTTGGGGTTTTTTTTTGGGGTTGGGGGTGGGGGGGGGCCCCCCCCTTTTTTTTGGGGGAAAAGGGGGGGGTTGGGGGGGGGGGGGGTTTTTTTTTTTTTTTTTTTGGGGGGGGGGGGGGAAAAAAAAAAAAAATTTAAGGGGGAAAATTGGGGGGAAAAAGGGGGGGGGGGGGGGGGGAAAAAATTTTAAAGGGGGGGGGGGGGGGGAAAAAAAAAAGGGGGGGGGTTTTTTTGGGGGGGGGGGTTTTTTTTTTGGGGAAAAATTTTTGGGGGGGTTTTTTTAATGGAAAAATTTTTTAAAAAGGGGGGGAAGGGGGGGTTTTTTTTTGGGGGGGGGGGGGGGTTTTTTTTTTTTTTTTTTTTTCCCCGGGGGGGGGGGTTTTTTTTGGGGGGGGGGGGGGGAAAATTTTTTTAAATTTTTTTTTTTTTTAAAAAAAAATTTTTTTTTTTTTTAAAAGGGGGGGGGGGAAAAAAAAATAAACCCCTGTTTGGGGTTTTTTGGGGGGTTTGGGGGGGGAAAATTTTTTTTAAGGGGGAGGGGAACCTTTTTTGGGGGGGTTTTTTTTTTTTTTTGGGTTTTGGGGGGCGGGTTTTGGGGGTTTTTTTGGGGGGGGGGGGTTTTTTTTAAAATTTTAGGGGGGGGTTTTTTTTTTTTTTTTTTCCCCCCCCGGGGGAAAAGGGGGGTTTGGGGGGTTTTTTTTTTTGGGGGGGTTTTTTTTTGGGGGAAAAAAATTTTTTTTTTTGGGGGGGGGGTTTTTTTTGGGGGGGGGGGGGTTTGGGGAAAAAGGGGGGGTTTTTTTTTTTTTTTGGTTTTTAAAAGGGGGGGGGGGGGGGGGGGGGGGGGGGGGGGGGGTTTTTTGGGGGGGGGGGGGGGGGGGGGGAAATTGGGGGGGGGGAAAAAAAGGGGGGGGGGGGGGGGGGTTTTTTTTTTGGGGGGGGGGGGGGGAAAAATTTTTTTTTTTTGGGGGGTTGGGGGGGGGGGGGGGGGGGGGGGGGGGGGGGGGGGGGGGGGGGGTTTTTTTTTTTAAAAAAAAATTTTTTTTTTTAAAGGGGGGGGTTTTTTTTTTTTTTTGGGGGGGGGGTTTTTTTTGGGGGTTTTTTTTTTTGGGGGGGGGGTTTTTTTTTTTGGGGTTTTTTTTGGGGGTTTGGGGGTTTTTTCCCCGGGGGGGTTTTTGGGGGGGGTTTTTTTTTTTGGGTTTTTTGGGTTTTTTTTTTTGGGAAAATTTAATTTTTTTTTGGGGGTTTTTTTTTTTTTTTTTTTGGGGTTTTTTTTTTTGGGGGGGGAAAAAAAGGGGGGGGGGGGTTTTTTTTGGGGGGGCCCCTTTTTTTTTTTTTTTTTTTAAAAAAAAAAAAAAAAAAAAAAAAAAAAAAGGGGGCCCCCGGGGGGAAAAAAATTAAGGGAGGTTTTTGGAAAAAAGGGGGTTTAAAAAAGGGTTTTAAATTTTAAAAGGGAAAAAAAAAAAATTTTTGGGGGTTTTAAAAAAATGGGAAAAAAGGGGGGAAAAAAAGGAAAAAAAAAGGGGGGGGTTTAAAGTTTAAAAATGGAAAAAAATTAAAAAAAAAACCCCTTTTTTTAAAATTTTTTTTTTTTTTTTTGGGGGGGTTTTTTTTTTTAAAACCCCAAAAATTTTTTTTTTTTTTTTTTTTTTTTTTTTTTTTTTTTTTTTGGGGAAAATTTTTTTTTTTTTTTAAAAAAAAAAAAGGGGGGGTTTTTTTTTTTTGGGGGGGGGAAATTAAAATTTTTTTTTTAAAAAAAGGGGGGGGGGAAAAATTTTTTTTTTTGGGGGTTTTTGGGGGGGGGGGGGGGTTTTTTTTTTTTTTTAAAAAAATGGGGTTTTTTTTTTTTTGGTTTTTGGGGGGGGAAAAAGGGGGG
>JAMYXO010002247.1:0-5000 GCA_033310375.1 Conus canariensis
ATAAAGGAGAGGAAGGGGTTATTATAGAAGGAAGGGAAAAGGCATTGAAGAGGAGGGATGGGGTGTTCGGGAAGGCAGGACAGAAGGAATAAAGGAGAGGAAATGGAGTATTAAGAAGGAAGGGCTGAGAGGATAAAGGAGGGATGGGTGTTATGGAAGGCAGACAGAAGGAATGAAGGAGAGGAAGGGAGTATTATAAAGGAAGGCAGAGGGATTGAAGAGGAGGGATGGGGTGTTATGGAAGGCAGGACAAAAGGGAATGAAGGAAGAGGAGGAGAAATTATAGAAGGAAGGGCTGAGAGGATGAAGAGGAGGGATGGGGCGGTGGTTTGTGGAAGGAAAGGTAGAGGGAAGGAAGGGGAGGAATGGGGTTTTGTGAAGGGAAGACAGAGGGGTGAAGACAAGGATGCAGTGGTGTGCACAGCAGTATTTGGGAAAACAGACGCAGAATGTCGACGGTCTCTCTTCTTAAAGTGACTGCCATCTAAAGGCATTTTGGGGAGGGGATAGGCGATGGGTTAGAGGTGAGGGAAGGGAGAGTGGAGGAGGGGGTGATTGCGGGACAATGATGGGTCGGGGTGAGGGAAAAGCGGGGTAATGTCCTGCACAAGGGAAGGGGGGGGGGTTTTAACATCTTGGACTGTGACAGGTAACACACCTCAAATTTATAGCTAAATCGTCAAAATGTTTCGAGCATTTAAAGACAGCCTCAACATTGATGATGATAAATTTGGGATTCTCATATACGTGGAAAAAACAAATCCAGAGAAGTATCGACACCTATCCAACAGAGAGGCAGAGCTTGACTGCCGTCAGAAATTACTGTATCGAAAGTTGATTCCCCCTCTTTTTCTTACACACTTCAAGCTAGACGGTTTCGAGCAGGTAGATGAAAATGAATGGAAAGGGACTGCTGCTGGCACTACTATGGTTTAACTCTGAAGTTGAGAATAAGATAGAACCTCACGTAACGTTCATCTAAATAGAATATTAGATACAAACCTGGGGCAGATTGATTTGTCCATGTTTACCAACACATAGCTTGACAGCTAAGTTTCCGTCATCATATAGAAAATGCCTTTTTAGGAGAGTACTTTAAAATGGAAAATACATGCAGGAACGAACATATTGAAAACAAATTTTTCTATGTGTAGTCATCATGATGATACTATGAAAATTGTCATTAATAGAGTTTTTGGTAAGTGGTTGAACGGCAAGTGCTAGTAATTCGCAGCCAACGGTTGCAAACTTTTCTGTTGAAAACTGCTACTGATACGCAGTAGGTATCTTCAAAACATTTATAGACTCAGCATAACTGTTGGATTCATGTAAACTGATTGAGTTAGAGAGTCGTTGGGGTTTCTCTTGAGGGAATCAATTTCTTGACAGCCAAAGGGGGGGGGGGTTGGGAGGGAGGTTTGTAGGGGGTTACCTGGGCAAAGAGAAGGCTGGGGTGAGCTTAAGGGCCTAACACAGACTCAGGTATGGAAACCTTTATGTATTCATAGATTATGAGTGAAACCCCATTTGGTATTTAATGCATTAAAAAAAAAAAATGACGATTGCTTAGCGGTTATTCTATGAGAATGATGTGTGATTAATTTTGGTTTTATGTTCAGATCATGCTAGCGCTTAAAGCGCTTCAGAAAGGGTTATTTTGCGGTGTTGTGATGCATGTTTCTGTGGCACGTTTACCACACAAGTGAGAGTGTCCACAAAGAACCATCCTTCCTTAAACCCCCCCCCCTCCAAAAACCCCTTCCCCATTCCACATCTTTTTCCCACCTAAAACCTCCCCATATCTTCCCCCCCCGACTTTTTCCTTTTAAAATTGTCTTAAAATTTTTAAGTTTAACCAATCTAGAATTCGGAATTTGAAACTGTTGTTAAAAATCTTTTTTCCGTGGTTTTTCAAAAACAAGAAGTTGGGGGATTTGAAACTTTTTAGAATTTGGGGGTTTTTAGGGAACAAATTAAAAAGGGGGGGGGTTTGGGGGGTTTTGGGGGTTCCCAAAAAAAAGGGGGGGATTTTCCAAACACAAAGGGGAAACCAAAAAAAGGGGTTTTAAAAAAAAAAAGAAAAAAAAAAATTTTGGGAAAATGTTTGAAAAAAGGGGGGTTTATTTTTAATTTTGGGTTTTGGGGGTTAAATTTATGGGGGTTTTTTGGGGTTTTTGTGGGGGGGAAAAAGTAGGGTTGAAAAAAATTTTTTTTTAAAATTTAAAAAAAAAAAAAAAATTATTTTAATTTTGTTAATAAAATTTTTAATAGAATAGGGTTATGGGAGGGTAAAGGGGTTTTTTAAGGTTTATTTACAGTAGGGGGGGAAAAGGGGGGTGGGGTTTGGGTTTAAAAAATTTAAAGTGAGAAGAAAATTAGGTTTAATTGAAAAAATTTGTTAAAAATTTGTTTTTGTTTTTTTTTTTATGACAAAAACAGATGGACCGGAAAGACATTCTCAATTTTGGAATTACGTAACCCCCTTAAGGTTTCTCACTTTTTCAAAATAATTATTCAAAATGCCTAATTTAGTTTTTTTACAGTCGTATAAATTTTCATCATTTCAAGTGAAAAGAAACAGTTCCAAAGATCGTGGTAAAGATAGTAAATGTAAAAAACAACACAACACAAAACACACCCCCACACACCCCCCCCCCACCCCCGACACACACACACACACCCCACAACGACCCGCACGCACCCCCCCCCCCCACTAAAAGCCCCCCCCCCCCCCCCCCCACCAAAAAAACACACCACACACCCCACCACACACACACACACACACACACACAACACAACATCTTACCCTTCCCGCGCCGCGGCCCCGCCGCGGGGGGGGGGGGGGGGGGTTTGGGTTTTTTTGGTGTGGGGTTGTGTGTGAAATTTCAGTCGAGCGGCGGTGTTTTCTTCACTCCCCCAAACTCCTCCCTGCATACAGTTTTACATATTCACATTTTCAGAGGGGGGAGGGAAAGGGGAGCGACAAACGGCAGCTGGAGACCTTTATGCTTCCCGACATCCTCACCTCATTGGGGGGAAAAACACTATGGGTGCCACAGGGGTTTGGGGTTGCCATGGTTTGTGCCTTTCGCTGTGCCCCTGAAAGGGAATTACCCTTTTTTTAGGCTGCAAGAATTACAGTCACCCGAACTATTTGTCATCTCTTCATCTCGCAGGGACTTGCCAGAGGCTCATGGTGGCGTCAAACCAGCAGCAACATCATTGGCATGTCCTTACTATAACAGCCCCAGAAAAAAAACATTAGCAGAAGGGGACCTCAACGCAGTGTTCAATGATTTCGAAAAACCTTCAGTATGTCTCGCGAAACCCCCCATGCATCCTTGCGAATTCGGTCGCTGGGAAAATTCAACACTCCGACTGTTTCTATGGGATAGGGGGGCATGTCCTCTCCAATAGATTTCAACGCTATAAACTTGAAACAGGGGAGGTGCATTTTCCAGGCTCTTGAAATTTTTCTCTTTTTTTTTGACTTTGCGTTCTACTGCCCAAATGTTGAAGACGGGTTTTCTTGATACTGACGGGGGGTTTTTCCCCTTTTGAACTCTGTTTTCACAGGAAAACTTCACAAAAGGCTTCTATTGGAACACTTTTTTGCAGGGAACGAAAAGACTTCCAACGAAAACCAATTCAAGCCCCCAGGGGTCCTTGTTTACAAATTTCCCGGGGTTTTCCCATGCCCCTTTGCCCACGTGCTCTAAACAAAGATACCGACCATTTCAATACCAGGGGAATATTTTCTGATGTTCTTTGGCATGAAGACAGCAGCAAAGTCAAAAAGCCACCAAACCCAAACCCCTCCACTCTTTTGCTAAATCAGACAGCGTAATTAGTACCCATAAAATGTAAAAGCCCTCATTCCAAAATTTTTTTTTCCTGTGTTGAAGTCTTGACGAACAGGATTGCCCTACAGCCCAACATTTTTACAGAGAATGTGGGGGATCAGATGGGATAGGGGGACCTCTGGGGAAAAATTCTGGGCAGAACCAGCCTTGGGAGCATTTAGGGCCTCACTTTAAGACCACCCCTGCGTGGACAGGCCTGTGACCCTGTACATCTGGCCTGGGCCAACAAATTCTCATATCCAACAATTTCCCGGACGGGAAACCTCGCTCAGGCTTTTTGCCCGGCCCTTTTTTTTAAAACACTTTTGGCAGAAGCCAAACCTAAAGAAAGGTTTTTAAGTTTGAAAAAGCCTTCAGTTGTCTGCCCTAACTTCCCCCTCCTTCGAACGGGGCCCTTAAAAATTAAAAAGTATGTGTTTTTTGGGGTTTTAAGGGGGGAAACATGCCTCCCCTGGTTTTGGTTTTTTGGGGGGGTGTTTTTTTCCCAGGTCTTTTGGGTTTTTTTTTTTTTTTGGGGTTTTGGTTTGGGGGTTTTTTTTGGGGGGAAAAAGGGGGTTTTTGGTTTTAATGAAGGGGGGCCGGGTTGGGGGAAATTTTTGAAAGGGGGGTTTTGGGGGGTTTAAGGGGCCCTTTAGGGGGGGAAGGAAACCCTTTCCAAGGGGTTGGGCCCGGTTAGCTTTGTGAAAAGGGGGGGCAATTTGTTTTTGGTTAAAAAAGGGGGGGGGGGGTTTTTTTTTAAAATTTTAAAAAAGGGGGGAAAAATTAATTCGGGAATTTTTTGGGATGAAAACCGCAGCAAAGGGTCGAAAAGCCGGGGAAGTTTAAAACCCCTTTTTATTTTTTGTTGGAAATTAAGGGTTTTAAACTTTTGGTTCTTTCCCAACCCGGGGTTAAAACGTTTTTTAAAAAAATTATTTTTTTTGGGTTTTTTAAAATCTTAAAAAGGGAATTATTCTAACTCAACTTTTCTAAAAAAAAAGGTTTTCAAAATCCCTTTAAAAATTCTAAAAAAAAAAAAGCCTTTAAAAAGCATTTACCAAAACAAAAAACAAAACCGCTGGCTAAAAAAACCCCTTTCCGCCTTACACGGGGCCTGTCCAACCCCCCCTTTCCCCCAAAAATATCCAAAACCCCCAG
>JAMYXO010002247.1:10000-24703 GCA_033310375.1 Conus canariensis
AAATTTTGTTTGGTCCCCGGTTTTAGGAAGATTTTTTCCCTGAAATAAAAATTTTTTTTTGTACCTGGGCCCTTTACCAGTTTTAAAAAGCACAATATCAAATTTTGCACAACGCGTTGTTGTTCCAGTGTTGCCCAAACCAAAAAAACGGATTCCTAGGGGGCCAGCTAAACGTTCCTTTAAAATTTCAGCATGAGATTGTACGTGAAATTAGCAAAAATTTCCATCCCCTATTTGCTAGAATCTCACTAAATTTCCTCTTTCATTTTTAAAAGTGCATGTTTACGTCCACTTATGTGGTTTTACGACGGCACTAACACTAAAACGCCCCTATGTGTCTGCTCCAACTTAGGAATAAAGAACCCCTGAAACAAAAAAAAAAAAAAAGGGGGTTTGCAAAGAAAGAGCACCATAGAACATTGCAGGCAGGTCGGGGGAAAACCGCTTTTCCCCAGGGATTTCTCTGCCCCGCACTCAAAAGACATTTCTTTGGGCCCTTTTTTTATGGCCAGGGGTCCCGGGCTTCCCCGTCACGGGCCAACGAGATTCCATAGAGGCACCGGCAAAAAAAACCATGCGGGTGTTTCCCCCTCCCCGTGCTTCACAGATACACTTCTCTCTGATCTGGGGGGCTGGGATGATAAATTGCTGGAAATTAATCTGGGGTCAAGACAAGGGTCACTGTGGGGAAAGGGGATAGGTTTTTTAAAATTTATATCAAGGGGTTTCATAAATAAATACACAGTCCCCAGGGCATATTTGCACTTTTGTCAGAATGCCCCTTTTAAAATGGAAGCTAGCCCTTCCCGGGTTTTTAAACTTCCCAGGGAAGCCTTTCCCCCAAAACTTTTTTCCCCCATAATCCCTCCCCGTTGTTTCAGTGATGCGGTCATAGACTCCAAAATCACCCTTTATGGACAGCTTAGGGCAGGAATCAAAACAGCCATTCATCAAACGCAGCAGTTCCGAATAAAAACTCACGTCACTAGGGTTTAGGAGGGTTTTTTTGGGACCCCTTTAAAAGGCCCCATTCCTTTTCTTTCCCTCTCCCTTTAGCAAACAGACCGAAGTGCTTTTCAGTACTTTAAAGGGAAATCCAATGCAATCACTAGTTTATGTTGTTTTTGATCCTCAGGATTTTTTTTGGGATACAAATTTAAAATTTAAATCCCTTAGGGGTAAGGGTTTTCCAAATGAATCAAAGAGATGATAGCATCAGTTACAGAGAAAGTTTTTGGGGGTTTTTTGGTGTTTTTTAAAGGGGAAGGGGGTTTGGGGAAGGGGTTTAAAGTTTTTTCCCCCGGAACTTTCCCGTGGATAAGTTTTGCCAATTCTATAAACCGAAACGTATCCCTAGCCCAAATAACACCAAACACCGCCAAACAAACCCAGGGGTCATTTTTTTTTAAATAAATTCGGGGTGTTAAATCCAAAAAAACACCACGAAACCATTTGGCGAAAAAAGATTGCCCCTTGATGATAACCATGGGCCTTACTCTTTGTTTTGAGAATAAAAGAACAGCAACACAAGCAACGTAATCGCGTATTTTAAAAAAAGAATATTTGAAGGGAGACAGCCACAAAAAATTTTTACCCCCCTTCAAAGATTTCCCCCCCTGATTTGATTTTTTTTTTAATTTCTAAAAGTTTTTTTCCCCATCTGACCTAAGTTTTTATGAAAGGCAAATTTAAAAGCATTTCTTGTGTTTTTGGGGAAAATTTTTTAAAAGGGCCCTTTTTTTTAAAAACACGGTATGTTAAACTGCCCCGGGACGACTGACAGCCAGGGATATGGTGCCCACAGGGGTTTTTTGGCTGAAAACCCCCTAAATTTCATTCAAAATTTTGCTTTTGATTTTTTTTAAAATTTGGGGGGTGACTGCAAAGGGGAAAACGCAACAAGGGGCGAAAAAAATCTGGGCCGAAAAACCCAAATTACAAAACAAAGACAACGAACGCATTTTCGACCCCCCTTGGGCAGGCAGGACTGATAACATTCAAAAAAAATAAAAACAAAGGGACCAGCAGACACCACTTTTTTTTTTGGGATAGGGGGCAAAATTTTGATCGTGGGAAAAAGATCCAAAGGTCAAAACGCGTTGAACTTTATTAAATACAAAAATGAGGCAGGGAAAAAAAGAAAGAACAAAAAAACAACAAACAAAAGGGGTAATTCTTGCTCCAACAAAAAAACAAGTAAAACCCCCGAAGCCCCAAAAGGAATGCCGATTACGACCCCGAACCCGCCGGCAGACATGACAGCACAGGGGAAACACAAACAAAAAAAGGGAAAAAACCCCCAAGAAAGGATGCCAAAATTTCCCTGTAAAAGGACAAAACCCAACAAAACCCACAATAACTGGAAAAATTTGAAAAATATAGATTTAAATTTTTTAAAAGACTGGCACAGCCTTTTCGATTTTAAAAATTTTATCAACAAGAACAGGGAAACAAACAAAAAAAAAACACAAGAAACCTCGTTTTAAATTAAAAACAAAAGGGAAATTTAAAAAACGAGGCAGCGAGTTTTGGGGGCGTTGAATTTGAAAGGGTTATTTGCCCCCTTTGGGAGGGGCTCAGAAATTTCCCCTTTTGCTTTTGGGGTTTTGATTTTTTTGGCGGATTTTCGCAGCTATCGCTTTCTGATATCCACCGAAAACCCCCCAAAAGCCCCCAAAGCCCGAACCGCAGCTGAGAGAAAACCAGAGTCCGGGGACCACAGAACACTGGATACACACAAACGCCCCCTTGATTCTACCCTTTTTCGTTTGGCTTCTTTTCCCGGCTTTCTTCCCCCAAAAATATTTGGGCCAACTTTAACACCCCGTTGCGCGTTTTTGTCAACGGGGAGGAGGAACCCAGAAGAAAACAGGGGAAAGGGGTTTAGGGAAGAGAGGAAAAGGAAGGGGGGGGGGTTAAAAGGGGGGCCCAAGAGGGCAAGTGTGAAGGGAAAAGAGAGCAGGTGTTGTCGAATGTTGTAAATCCTGTTTTGTCAAATCCGGGAAAAAAAGGGGATTTGGAATTTTGGCGTTTTTTGTTTCCCCTTTAGGTTAAGTCGGGGTTTTGTGGGGCTTCGCCCTGAAACAAGGGGTAAAAAGGCCCGGGGCACAACAACGGATGGAAAAACAAAAATAGAAAAAATACATTTTTAATGAAACAACGGACCTATAGATGAAAAGCCAACAACAAATAACAGCCCGACAGAGTTTGGGTTAGAAAAATTCGAAAGGTAATACTTAGAGAATAGCTTTAACAATGCCGAAACCCAGCCCACCTACTCACAAAAATGCAAAAACGTTTTCTCTGTCTCCTGAAATTTTCCCTGTCGTCTGTGGGTCGGCTGTCTGTTTTGCCCGTCTGTCTCCCTCCCCTCCCCTCTCGTCTCCCCCTCTTTTCTTCCTCTCCTCTCTCTCTCTCTCTCTTTTTAGGGCCATTTAAAAGAAAAATGATATTTTATTTTCTAAACCCACACACTACATCTCCCCCCCCTTACACACGACAAAAGGATAACAGAAAAACCCAGAAAAAATTAAAAAAAAAAAAAAAAAAAAAAAAAAACACTCGCGCGCGCCCCAAAGAGGACAGTGAACGGAACAGGTATGTAAGACCGGGAAAAAAGGGAAAAAAGCAAGGGGTTTGGGTTGGGGTTTTCCCTACTCGCGTGTAATATCATATCCCCACCCAAAGCACCTGATAAGAAATTCATTAATTTTCTTTATCATCATTTTCATTATTATCAATTTAAAATTTTTAACATTATTACTATATTAAACTATTATTAAAAAAAAATTTTTATTATTAAAATTATTATTAAACATAATTTTAAAATTTTTTATTATTATTACTATTGTTAAAATTATCATTATATTATTTTTATTGTTTTTACTATTATCATTATCCCTTATTATTATTATTGTTTTTTTGTTAAACATCATCATCATCATCATCTCAACCCTCATTTTTATTGTCAAATTTTTAAATTTTTATCATATTATTTTTCATTGTTGTTAAACCCCTACAAAACTAAAAACCATTTCACTACTACTACAAATTTCAAATACTACTACTACCGTCTATTACACCACTAGAAATGCGCACAAAGACTACAAATAGTAGTACCACAAATTTGGGGCTACTTTTGCTTCTGCTACTGCAGAACCTGCTGCTTTTAAAATTTTTACAAAAACAGGGGGCACATGACTGCAGCGTAACTACTGCCTCTAACAAACCGCAACTTCTACTATTAAAAACTTCTGCTTGCTGGGTTTCTGCTGCCGTGGTGTTGATCTTTTTGATGCTTGGTTTTATGAAACACAAAAAGTGTTACGGGCCCCGCAACTACTGAAAAAACCACTTTCTACATTTTTTGTTTTTTTTTTCTTTTTGCTACTTTCAAACCCTTTCCCCCTGCTGCTTCTGCAGTCATAAAAGATTTCTGTTGCCGCAAACAGAAGAAAAGCAATGCAAACCGAGGGAAAAAGGGGGAAAATAAATGCCCCACTCGGGAGAGAAAGGGGGAGAGAAAGAGAGAGGGAGGGAGGGAGGAATGGGGGGAGCGGGCGGGAAAAAGGGAAAAAGAAGAAAAGGGGGGGGTTTGGGGGGGAGAGGGGAAGGAGAAATTAAAACCTTTGAATAAAAAGAAAGAACCCCAAGCCCCCTTTGCCCCAAATCCCTAATTTTAATTTTTTATTTTTAAACCCCCTTTTTGAGTCCCCCCGGGAATCCCAACCCCCCCCCAATAAATGGAAATTACCTTTTTACCATTAAGTTTCCAAAAAAAAATCCCCCCCCGGCCCCCCCCCCAAAAAATCCCCCCGTCCCTTTTCCCCCACCCGTCCCCGTCCCATGCACGCTTTTCTCCACTCACCGGCAAAAAAGCCCTATGGGGAAACAAATGAAACCTAAATCCTAGAACCCTGGGAATCCAAAGTCAAAGCTTTTTTTTCAAGCTTTCCCCCAGTAGAAACTTTAAAAAAAGGGAAAGCCCAAAAGAAAATGAGCTAACTGTTTAAAAGTTCCCGCCCCTCCAATTAAAAAACCCCATGCCGTCTTTAATTCTTTTACTGAAAATATTCCTGTCACACAAATTTACTGGGGATCAACCCACGAAAAATTCCCGGTACAAAAGGCTGAGATCAAAAAAACTCGGGATTATTAAAATCCCCCCCCCCCCCCCCCTTTTAAAAACACATACACCCCCCAACACAGAAAACACAAACACACGACACACACACACAACCAAAAACACAAAACAAAAACACACACACACAGAAAATACACACACACACACACCCCACACCACCCCAAGCACGCACGCACGCGCGCGCGCGCGCGCGCGCCCCTTTACAAAAGAAAAAAATACAAAAACCGCACACATGTGGGGCCCCCCACAAAAAAAAATCTTTTTTCCAAAAAAAGAAAAAAAAAAAAGGGCCCTTACAAATTTATCCCGTTTTAATTTTTTTTTTTTTTTTAAAGGGGGGTTTTTGTTTTCCCTTTTCAGAAAAACCAAAGGGAACCAAAAAACCCCCCCCCCAAAAAAAAAACCCAAAAAACCCCCCAAACACACACCCCCAAAAAACAAAAAAAATCCTTTAAAAAAAAACACACACACCCACAACAAAATTAAAACGAAAAAAAAAAAAAAACGGCCAGGTGGGGGAACCCCCACAAGAAAGAAACAACAGAAATTGGACAAGACATGGAGTGACCAATGCTCTGCAAACATCTCCCCAGCATAGAAGCCCCGCTGCTGTTTTTTAACCCTTCAGTTTGTTGCTAGTTTTCCCCCCAATTTAAAAAAAGCACAGCCACCACTTTCTGCCGCCGCCGCGAACGGGGGAAATTTCCCCCCAGGGGCCAATCAATTTAGGCAGGGTGAGGCGGGGGAAAATTTATCCCCAGACAATTTTTGCTCCCCGGGGCCCCTTTCTGTGGCCCAACATCTCCAGGACACCAAATGGAACGTTGTCTGGGGATTTATTTACCTCGGAGCTGTGGTAATGGTGGGGAATGGCTCGTAAAATTTCGGCGTGCTTTTCTCCTGTTTTACTTATACTAAAGGAAATTGCCCTCCCTGACCAAAACACACCTTTTCTCCCCTATTCCTTCTTTCCCGTATCACACGATTCCCCCCTTTAACTTCCAGTGTGTGCTTTTTTCCCTCGATCTTGCCTTTTCATTTTCCGTCCCTTTTCCCCATTTCCCCAGCCTTTCAACTGCAAGGTTTTTATTCCTGGGTGATACTTTTTTTAAGGTTTAAATTTCTTTAACTTTGAAATTTCTGATATTTCATCACCAACCTGAAGTTCTTTGGCGCCAAAAATAAATGCGTGTGAGGAGCGAGTGAGTGAGTAGAGGAGGGAGTGTGTTTGTTGTGTTGTGGTTGTTTTTGTGTGGTGGTTTGTGTTTGTTGTGTAGTTTTGTGGAATGGGGGTTGGGCTTTTGTTTGGGACAATTGGGGTTCACTGTTAGGTCTGGAAAATGTCGCTTGGGGCTGTGTGGCTGGGACATGTGGTTTTGGACTGTCCCTTTCTTTTATATGTGGTGTGGACTTCTAGGGCTGGTCATAAAATGTGGACTGTGGGGGTCCCGGGCCAAAAGGGTGGACTGTGGGGGTCCCCGTACATGGGGTGGCAAAGGTTTTCCTTTACTGGTGTTTTTGGGCTGTGCAGTTTTGGGAAAATGTGGTGGACGTGTGGCTGTACATGGGATTTTGGACTGTCTTGGTTTTTAAAATGGAAAAGTGGAAGTGTTTTCTGTACATGTGGGGTGGCGGTAGTCTGAAAATATTGGGTTGGTTGGGCTGTGTGGTCTTAAAAAGTGGTGTGGACTGTGGGTCTGAAAATGTGTTTTGGGCGGTTTTTGGGCTTACAAAGTGGTTGGGGTACTGTGTGGGCGGAAAATTTGGGGGTTTGACTGCTGGTTTTGTACAAGTGGTGTGGGCCCGTTTGGTCCCGTACATTGGGGGTGGGGGGGGAAAATGTGGGTCTGTACATGTGGGAAAGGGGTGTCCCGGTCGTCCCAAATGGGGTAGACTGTGTGGGCCTTTTTACAGTGGGTGTGGAAATTTTTTGGTTTAGTACAAGGTTTGGGGTGGGGCTGTGTCTGTACATGGGTGTTGGGCTGGGGGTTGTCCCGTAAAAAGTTGGGGTGGGACTGTGTGGTCTGTAAAATTTGGTGTGGACTGTCTTTTTTTTGAAAATGTGGTTGTGGACTGTGTGGTCTGTAAAATTTGGTGGGACGTTTTGGTCTGTAAAAATGGGGGTGGGGGATTTTGGTCTTGGGCATGGTGGGGACTTTGTGGGTTTTTACTTTTGGTGTGGGGCTGGGGTGGGCGCACCTGTGGCCGTTTGGGCTGTGTTTTTTCTGGGACAGTGGGTGGACTGTTTTTTTTCTGAAAGTTTTGGTGTGGACTGTTGGTCTGTACAAAGTGGTGTGGACTTTCGGGCTGTACATGTTGTGGACTTTTTGGCTGTACTTTTGGGGTGGCTGTTGGCTGTACCTGTGGGGAAAAACTGTCCTTGGGCTTTTAACCAAATTTTGGGGTGGACGGGTGCTGAAAAATTGGTGTGGGGCTGTGTGGTCTGAAAAATTTTGGGGGTGGACTGGTGGTCCCCTTTACAAAGTGGGGGTGGACGTCCCGGCCGAGTTGTGGTGGGGTTTTTGCCCTTTAAACCTGAAATGAAGAAATGTTCAGGCGTAGCTGATTTAATAATCTTATAATTAAATTAAACCGTGGAATTTTAGCCCCAAAACGTCCACTGAAGTGATAATTTTTTTTTTCCCTTTCTGCTTATTTCTGTACACATTATTCATCTTTCTTCGTCAAGAAACAGCATTAAAGAACAGTACTGTGGGCCCCAAATTTAACGTAAACTCTGTAGCTGTGCCCCCGTTTTTTTTCCTTATCAAGACGTACTCCTTTCCCCTTTTTTCTTTTTTCTTTCTTCTTCTTCGGGTTTTGGGAAGTCCAAAGTAAAAAAGAGGGCCCGGCCCTTTTAGTGAACTCTGCTATTTTTGCTCGGCGAAGTTTTTCCGGGCCCCCCAGCTTCCCCCTCGGCCCACGCATTGAGCCACGTTTTTTTGTCGAAAGGGGGTTTAAAGGGGGGAAACAGAACGGAGAACTGGGGCTAGTGTCTGTGGACCAGTGCCAAATCGGGCATTCCTCCCGTGAGAGATCTTCAGCCCTTTTGAGATGCGAAAAGGGAAACTGCGGTTTTCCTGTTTTTGAGTCTGGAATACGACGCCTGTTCGCCCTTTCCAGTTGGTTGAAAGGGCCCCCTTCAGGGTCCCCTTCCCGGAGAAAGCTGTCTTTCCAAAATTTGTTTTGGGGCGGCTTTTAAGGAAAGGGCCTTTTACTTCTCCATATGAGACTGGGGGGGCATTTTTCACCTTTTGTTGGCCCTTTCTTTGGGGATTAGAAGAATTTTTTCCCTTCCCCTAAAAAACGCTTTTGGGGGATCCTGCTGCAACACCTTTTATTTGGGGCCCCCTTAAAGCAACCCCCCCTTCTGGCGTCCGGGGGGACCTGAACCCCCTAAATGGACTGGGAGAGTGGAGATGACAGACTGGTTCTTGAACTTTCTTAGCTTTTTTACAGCGGGAAGTAATTCGCAGATTTCAGGGGTTTAAGTTGGGGAAACGATTTACTAGCGACAGGGCCCCGGGGTCAAAAGCTTGCAGTCAGGAAACGTGTGATTCGTCACCCTTGTATGTCCCTACCAAAAAAAAATTTTTCCCTTTAGGGTTTTCTGCATTTATTTTAGTGCAGGGGGTGCCTCAATAGCCCTGCCAATGGTTTCAAGCGTAGGAAATTCAGTTCTCCCGCGAAAGATTTTCTTTTGGTCCTACCAAAAACCACAAGATGGGGAAAATCTACTGGGTCAATTGTCAAAATTCCCGGAGCACTTCCTGTTGTTAGTTTTCCCACAGAAAAAAGTGCAACGTATTTTTGTTGAAGCACTTTTTCTGCCTAATGTTTGGGAAAACTGGCTGACCCTGTCCCTTTCCCGATCAACTCTGACGGATCTCTGTCGTCCTGATCAACACGGGGGCTGATCTCTGTCTGTCCTTAACAAAAACGTGACTGATCCTGTCCGTCCTGATCAACAAAGTGACTGATCTCCCGTCTGTCCCCGGGTCAAAACGGGACGATCCCTTTTTTTTTTCCTGATCAACAAAATGTGAAATGACCCTGTCTGTCCCGATCAACACTGTGACTGATCTCCTGTCTGTCCCGAAACAACTTTGTGACTGATCTCCGTTTTTCCTGATCAACACTGTGACTGAAACCCTTTTCTGTCCCCCGGTCAACAAAAGTGACTGATCTCTGTCTGTCAAGACCCAAAAACTGTGGGGCTGATCCTGTCTGTTCTTATCAAAAAGGGGTGAAAAGAAACCCGTCGTCCTGATCAACAATGTGAATGAACCTGTCTGTCCTGAACAACACTGTAACTGACCCGCCCGTTCGATCAACACTGTGACTGATCCTGTCCCGTCCTGATCAACCACTGTGCCCGGGTCTTGTCTTTTCTGATCAACACTGTGACCCGATCCTTTTCTGTTTTTGATCAACACTGTTTACTGATCCTGTCTGTCCGAACAATTTCTGTGACTGATGATTGTCTGTCCTGACAAACTGTGACTGACCCTGTTCCCCCCTGATCAACACGTGACTGAAACTCTGTCGTCCGATCAACCACTGTGACTGATCCCGTCCCGTCCTGATCAAAACTGTTACGGGTCTTGGTTTTGTCCTATCAACACTGTGGGCGAACCGTCGACCCGATCAAACACGTGACTGAACCTGTCTGTTTCCCGAACAGCACTGGACTGAATATTGTCTGTCCCGGGTCAACACTGTGACTGAAATCTTCTGTTCTGAAACAAAAACGTGACTGACCCGTCTATCCTGATGAACACTGTGACTGATCCTGTCCGGGTTTTGATCAACACGAAAATGATCCCGTCTGCCGAAACAACAAATGGACGACCCGTTTGCCCCGGGGAAAAATGGAAAAGTACCACTGGGGGCCGAAAAATTTTTCCCAAAAAAATACAGGCAGAGGTTTGGAAGAACAGAGTAGAGAAAGGTTTGGGAGATTGGAGACTAGGGGAAACTTGAGAAGAAAACTTTTGCCAAAGGGATTGGAGAAAACCGAAACACACCCCCCACAACCACACACACACCACACACACACAACACACACCACACCCACAAAACACACACACTCCCACCACACACACATCACACACACCCCAAACACAAAACACAAAACACACACACACACAACACACATCTCACATGCGCGCTCACTTCACAAACACAAACAGGGCTGAGTAACAGGCCCTCTGCGGCCAATTTTCAACGGCACCAATCATAAAACACCAAAGCTTTTTTTGTTTCATTCATAATTTAAAAGGGATATATGCTGGCAAAAACAAAAAGGAAATCCCTAAAAACCCAAAATGGGGGAAAAGACAAAAACACAAGACCGCCAGAAAAAAAAACTGAGGGGTTAAAACAAAAAAGACACGAACACGAAACTCTCTGCATTTCCCCCCATGGTGTAGATTTCCCACGAATGTTTTCACTGCCTGCAGTCCCCATCAATGTCCTGAAAATCCCCCCGCAGTGTAAAGGGGAAAAGATGTCACAAATGGGCTGTTTTTCAAATTAATCACCTAATTGGGCCCGGCGGGGTAGAAATTTCAGGTTTTTACACTGTAGTTTACTTCAGTGACATGAATTTTTTTTGTTGGGGTTTGGGGTTTCAAAGGATGTTACACGGGCTGTTAAAACGGGTCGGTGACCTAAATTTCCCCGGCGGTGAAATTTTTTCAGGTGTTACACTTAGTCACATCGACTTAGTCCCTTTTGTTTAAATTTAAAATTTGGAGGAACATTATTCGTTTTTCACTTTTTGGGGGAAGATCAGAAACTAAAAATTTTTATTTTCCGGGGGGGGGGGGGGGAAGGGGGGCATTGGGCCCGACCATGTTTATAAGGGGGTAAACTTTCATACTTTAAAATTTCTTTTTTTCATATTGTTAAAACAAATAAAGTAATCAACAACGCTACAACCATTTTTTTTTGTAGCAAGGGGAAAATGTTCCCCTTTTAAATCAAACCCAATTTCTTCCCCCAAGAAAAAACAAAAATTTATTTTCAAGACACATGGATCAAGCCTTCCAGCTTTTTGAAAACATTTGGGCCATAGAGTTTTCCCTTTTATTTAAAGGTTTCAAAAAAATAACATACGGTAAAAAAAAAACCCAAAAATTTTCAATTCAATTTGGGTTTTGAACAGGGGTGTTTTTCCCGTTTTTTGCGTTAAATCCCCCACATATTATTTTAAAGTCAAACCCTGTTTGGGTTTTGTTTTTCTATGGGTTTCTTACCTAATTTTTTCCCCTATATCTAAAGTTTGCTCTTTTCCGAAGGAGAAAAATTTTTAGGGGGAAAATTTCACACAGCCAATAAACTTTTTTTTGTCGTTTGCAGTACTTTTCCCCCATCAACCACACCCAAGTCAAATGTTTTCTGGGTTGGTAAACAAAAAATTTTGTCGCAAATGTTCCTTAATTTATACGATATTCCACCAGAGGACCTCACGCCTTTTTTCCCCCTTGGCCCTACAAAAAACAAGTCCGGTTAAAAAATTGGAATGAACAGATTTTTTTGGGAGTACTTTAAAAAAAAGGGGAGTTTCTTTTAAAGAAGAAAGTCATTTGACGAAAAATCCCTTTCTACAATTTTTGTCTGTTAATTTTAAATTTGGTTACAAGGCCAACGAAAAAACACCCTTGAACCCCCCAAGGTTTCCCTGATAATATTTTCCCGTACCATTTTTTACATTTTTAACCCAAAATGATACAAAAGATTAAACCCAAAAATAACAGCAATCCTTAAAAAAAAAAAAAACGTATGGAAAAAGGGGGTGGAAAACAGGAGACTTTTTCACCTAAATCAGCTTTCCCGGGCCAATGCTTGTTAAAATCAGTACCATAATTTAAATTCCACTTTTCATCGTTTTTGGAACCATTCCTTTGACACGCTGTCTAAAAACCTAGTCACTGTGGGTCATTTTGTCCCCTGCTGTGGGGAATGTAGTCGACTCCTGGGGGGGGGGGGGGGGGGGGGGGGGGGGGGGGAAACCCATTGGGATTCGTTGCGTAGGGCAATTTTTGATGGACCGGGTTTCCCAGTTTTTGGGCCCCCCCCTGGGAAATTTCGCCGTGGTCCCAGGTGTCTGGCTGGTTTTTTGTGGTACTTCTGCCATGAATTTGGGTTTTATTTGGGAAAAGGGGCTGTAATTTCCCCTGTAGAAAATATTTGGCTGTTTCGTTTGCCTTCCCTGGGATAAAAATTTTTTTTTCCCAAATCATATCTGTTTTCAAAATTCGGGGATATTTTGGGATTGAAAAATGGGGTCCCCCGGTTTCTTAAAATTTTTCCCATTCCTTTTTTTAGGGTTGTTTTCCGTCGAACTTTTTGTTTTTTTTTTTCCCATAAAACGGGCCAAAAATTCGACCAACATTGCCCGCAAGTATCTTGCTCCTTTCCCAAATTTTGGGTGAACTTCATCTCGTAGAAGGAAGTTAGCTCGCAAATTTCATGACCAAGGGGAAAGGGAAAAGTTTTGGGGGTGTCATTCAACTTTGTGTACAACAAAGCATTTTACAAGTCGGCTTTTTTGATTTAGTTCTTCTGATTTTTGCCGTGACTTTGCGATGAATATTTTTGAGTCTGGGTATAACTCCTTTTTAACTTTGATACATTTGTGGGGAAGTCCTTGGTGACGATTAAACACTAAAATTTTCCCCTTTCCAAAATCGTTGAAGGGCCCCTGTGGGGGCAGTATGGCGTCGGAAATCTGGTCTGTGGTTCCTGGAGGGTTTTTCCCGAAAAATTTTTTTCTTTCTTTTTTCTCTTTGAAAAATTTTAAAACCCCTACAACGACCTTTTAAACTGGGTGGCGTCCACATCCTCCCTGAAGGAGTCATGGGTAATTTATGATTTGAGGGGGCTTGGGTTTTTTTTTTTGATGCCCTTCCTGTGAAAAAAGGCATTGCGTGATCCTTTAGGAAATGTTTTTTAAAACCCTCTGAGTCACGCCTCATAATTTTTCAGGCGTGTTTTTGGGAAGCTGCTCCTTTTCATCTGTTGTTTTTTGCGTTGTTTTTTTTTTTTTTTTTTTGTTGTTATTTTTCCAATTTTTCCACAAGTTTTGGGGGTTAAATTTTTCTTTTTCCCGAAAGTCGCTCTTTGCCGCATTATTTTTCGCTGTCTCTTTTAGGGGGAACGTCATCACCAGTTGACGGTTTTCCCCTGATGTGTTTTTGTGTAGTGGGGACAGACGAGGTGTCTGAGGTTCTGCTGGTTTTCAAACCCGGGGGTTTGGGATATTTGGGGGGGTGTGGAGGCTTTTATGTCTCGACATCAGCGGTGTATGCTGAAAAAAACCTTTGGTTTTTGTGGGGACCAGGGGTGGAGATATCCCCGTTTCTGTTTTTTTAAAGGATCCTCATAACCCTGGATTCTTTTAAATGCCGCTTGAAGGGATCAGAGGGGCCTGTGAAGTATCTTCTTCCCGAAAATCGATTTCAGTGAAGACTTTTAGTGTTGTCGAGAATTGTTAAATTTTTTTCGTCTGGTTTTGTGTTTTTAAATCCCCTAGATTTCGCCAAATCTGGGTTTACTGGATCGTTTTTTTTTTTCATTTGCTTCCCCGAGGCCTGAAGCTTCTAAAAGCAAACCCCAATTTGGAAACAACTAGGGCTTGATTTCCCTTTTAGGAAAGTTGTAGGTCCGCGACGGGGAAGGGAAGATTCTGAAAAACGATTCAAGTTTTCCCAAGAACTGAGGGGGATTTGTCTGATGATTTTGAATTTTTGAATTTGTTTCAAAAAGTTTTGGTTTAAACTTTTCCCGCGTCAACTGGAAAACGTCACTGGGGGTCTTTGACGTGTTTCTTGGGGAACGCTTTTTCAATTTTTTTTGTCTCGAAAAAATTTGTTTCTTTTTAAAAATTTTTTCATGTTTAAATTTTTCCCTTTTCGATCGAAAAAAAATTTCATATTTGGATGGTGGAAGTTCTGTGCAGGGAAAAGTGTAAAGGGCTTGAGCAGTCGGGGAAAATTTTAAAACCCTTTCCCCTTTTTTGTTTAGTGTTCCGCAGATGCAAGCCAAGGTTTTTTAACTTTGTTTTTTCTTTTTCGATATTCAAAGTCAGCTGTTTTTAAATTTTTTTTAAAAACAAAAATCTCACTCTTTCAAATTTTTTCTTTAACAACTTTTTGTCGGTTTTTGTACCACCGGGCGTCAAAAAAACGGGGATGTTTATGACCGGCTTTCCGCATCGCAGCCAAGGGTTTCCCCCAGGTATGGTAAAAGCTTGTTGGGTTTTTCCTTTGGGGAAAAACCCTTTTCTGATCGAGATGCAACAATTTTGAATTTTTTAAAAAATGCCAGTTTTTCCTACCTTTTGCCACTGCAAAACCTTTTGGGGTCCCTTTTTTTTTTGCTTCCTCGATTCAATTTTTTTAATTTTTTTCAGCTCATTCCTTTACAAGGATTTAAGGTGAATTTTAGGGCGTGAAAAATGCGTTTTCCCTGTTGTCCCTCTCATCAACCGGAATTTTGTTTTCTCATAAAACCCGAGGTTTCGTGACAATAAAATTTTTTCTATTTTAAATTTT
>JAMYXO010002248.1:2500-5000 GCA_033310375.1 Conus canariensis
CCGATCACTGGTCATAGTGACTGTGCTCATCATACCATCAGGTTCAATGTCTTGTTAGACCGATCACTGGTCATAGTGACTGTGCTCATCATACCATCAGGTTCAATGTCTTGTTAGACCGATCACTGGTCATAGTGACTGTGCTCATCATACCATCAGGTTCAATGTCTTGTTAGACCGATCACTGGTCATAGTGACTGTGCTCATCATACCATCAGGTTCAATGTCTTGTTAGACCGATCACTGGTCATAGTGACTGTGCTCATCATACCATCAGGTTCAATGTCTTGTTAGACCGATCACTGGTCATAGTGACTGTGCTCATCATACCATCAGGTTCAATGTCTTGTTAGACCGATCACTGGTCATAGTGACTGTGCTCATCATACCATCAGGTTCAATGTCTTGTTAGACCGATCACTGGTCATAGTGACTGTGCTCATCATACCATCAGGTTCAATGTCTTGTTAGACCGATCACTGGTCATAGTGACTGTGCTCATCATACCATCAGGTTCAATGTCTTGTTAGACCGATCACTGGTCATAGTGACTGTGCTCATCATACCATCAGGTTCAATGTCTTGTTAGACCGATCACTGGTCATAGTGACTGTGCTCATCATACCATCAGGTTCAATGTCTTGTTAGACCGATCACTGGTCATAGTGACTGTGCTCATCATACCATCAGGTTCAATGTCTTGTTAGACCGATCACTGGTCATAGTGACTGTGCTCATCATACCATCAGGTTCAATGTCTTGTTAGACCGATCACTGGTCATAGTGACTGTGCTCATCATACCATCAGATTCAATGTCTTGTTAGACCGATCACTGGTCATAGTGACTGTGCTCATCATACCATCAGGTTCAATGTCTTGTTAGACCGATCACTGGTCATAGTGACTGTGCTCATCATACCATCAGATTCAATGTCTTGCGAATGACCACATGGGGGAACATAATTCCACAATACTGATCACGGCACAGTCAAACGGACAACACTATTGCTATTTCAAATTCTGTAATTAATTGTACTGGATGCGTGCATGTGAATGTTGTATGTATGTTTGTATGTATGTACATATGTATGTACGTATGTATGTATGTATGCATGTTTGCATGCATCGATGCAGTGTGTGTGTGTGTGTGTGTGTGTGTGTGGTGTGTGTGTGTGTGTGTGTGAGAGAGAGAGAGAGAGAGAGAGGGAGAGAGAGAGGGAGGGAGGGAGGGAGGGAGACAGACAGAGAGAGAGAGAGAGAGAGAGAGAGAGAGAGAGAGAGAGAGGGGGGAGGGAGGGAGAATATGTGAATGCTTGTTTGAGAATGTGGTGCTTGTTGTGTGTGTGTGTGTGTGTGTGTGTGTGTGTGTGTGTGTGTGTGTGTGTGTGTGTGTGCGTACTTGTATGTAGGTGTGGGTGTAAAAGTGTGTGTGTTGTGTGTGTTTATGTGCGTGCGTGTGCGTGTTTGTGTGTGTGCGAGCGCGCATGTGTGTGTGTGTGTGTGTGTGTGTGTGTGTGTGTGTGTGTGTGTGTGTGTGTGTGTGTGTTTTATACCTTAATCAATACATTTCCGTATCTGTCTATAATATAGTTGATTTTCTCCATGTCATTGTGATGTCTGGATTACTTCCACTAACAACGTTGAAAAGAGTTTATGTTTTTCTCCCCAATAATCGTTTATTTTTCTGAGTGTTTTCATATCTTCAGAATCTTACGAACACGATATGGACTGATCTCTGTAGAACTGTATTGAAATAAGGAAGGAAGTGTCAACGTTTCATTAAAATCATTTGGTAGATAATACCTGCTACATAGAGAGAAGTGTGTTCTAAGCATTGTTTGGCAGATAATGACATGTTTTAAAACTGATCTGCCGTGTGCTGATTGTGCAGTTTGTCCAGACTGATGGCATGGGGTATTGGATAGAAACGATGACATGGAAATATTAGATATGCTTTTTTGCGATGTCATCCTAATCCAAGCCATTTACTCACCAAGCCAATATTTCTTTGCGTACCCAGAACATTAAAAACCGATCAGTTAGACCTAACTTGCTATGATGTGGTGACAAAGCGCGCGTCAGTAGACCTGTATATTTCTAATGCTGGTACGGTTTTTCACCAGGGTAGCAGTTCTTAAAGTGGGTGACACAAATCGTGCCGCGAATGTCGGCACGATTTGTCACTGTGACGAGTCGGTCCGGGGTGACAAATCGCGCCACGACAGAAGCTAATTCAACCTATGTGTTGCAACACTTTCGATGGAAATTCCACTCGGTTTTCAGATGAGTAACTTTGGTCTGTGAAGCTCGGAACAGACTACATGTTGCGATACTTCAGCAAGTGTACTGTTAATCAAGAAGATCAATGCAAATAGTTCGTCATTTTTCGTGTTGATACATGGCTCTGATGATGGTTGCACCTCATTCTTACAACACGTTTGTTTCTCTAATTTTGTCGCTCCTTCAATAAACACGTTCATGATCTGTTTCTGTATTATG
>JAMYXO010002248.1:10000-12500 GCA_033310375.1 Conus canariensis
GCACTGACGGATATTACAGTGCCACTGGCAATACGGTCGACATATCACTGGCAGTACACACACAAATAACACAGAAAGTACTGATACCGCTGACAGTACAGTTACTATGACAATACTAACGGTGCACATACCACTCTCTGTGCATATAGCACAGACAGTACAGCTACCACAGAAAGTACAGATACCATAGACAGTACAAACACCACAGACAGTACAGACACCACAGACAGTGCAGACACCACAGACAATACAGACAGTACAGACACCACAGACAGTACAGACACCACAGACAATGCAGAGAGTACAGACAGTACAGAGAGTACATACACCACAGACAGTGTAGAACCACAGACAATACAGACAGTACAGACACCACAGACAGTACAGACAGTACAGACACCACAGAGAGCACAGACACCACAGACAATACAGAGAGTACAGACAGTACAGACAGTACAGACACCACAGACAGTACAGACACCACAGACAGTACAGAGAGTACAGACACCACAGACAGTACAGACACCACAGACAATACAGACAGTACAGACACCACAGACAGTACAGGCACCACAGACAATACAGACAGTACAGACACCACAGACAGTACAGAGATTACAGACACCACAGACAGTACAGAGAGTACAGACACCACAGACAATACAGACAGTACAGACACCACAGACAGTACAGACACCACAGACAGTACAGACACCACAGACAGACACCACAGACAGTACAGAGAGTACAAACACCACAGACAGTACAGAGAGTACAGACACCACAGACAATACAGACAGTACAGACACCACAGACAATACAGACACAACAGACAGTACAGAAAACAGACACCACAGACAGTACAGACACCACAGACACCACTGACAGTACAGACACCACAGACAGTACAGACACCACAGACAGACAGTACAGACACCACAGACAGACAGTACAGACACCACAGACAGTACGGACACCACTGACACTACAGACAGTACAGACACCACAGACAGTACAGACACCACAGACAGTACAGGCAGTACAGAAACCACAGACAATACAGACACCAAATACAGTACAGACACCACGGATAGTACAGACAGTACAGACACCACAGACAGTACAGACACCACAGAAGTACAGACAGTACAGACACCACAGACAGTACAGACACCACAGACAATACAGGCAGTACAACCAGTACAGAGAGTACAGACACCACAGACAGTACAGACACCACAGACAGTACAGATACCACAGACAGTACAGATACCACAGACAGTACAGACAGTACAGATACCACAGACAGTACAGACACCACAGACGGTACAAACACCACAGACAGTACAGATACTAAGACCCAACCAGCAGTACAAATACCAATGACAGTACAACCACTAAGACGCCATTGACAGCACACATGCCACTGACAGTACACATACCACTGAAAGTACACATACAACAGTACACATACCACTGACAGTATGCATACCTCTGACAGTACACATGCCACTTACAGTACACATGCTGCTGACATTATACATACCACACACAGTTTACATGCCACCGACAGTACACATACCACTGACAGTACACATACACTGACAGTACACATACACTGACAGTACACATACCACATTGCACATACCACTGACAGTACACATACCACATTACACATACCACTGACAGTACACATACTACTACAGAATACGTGCCACTGACAGTACACATACCACTGACAGTACACATACCACTGACAGAACATATACCACTTACAGTACACATACCACAGTACACATACTACTGACAGTACAATACCACTGACAGTACACATGCCACTGACAGTACACATGCCACCGACAGTACACATGCCACTGACAGTACGCATACTACTGACAGTACACATGCCACCGACAGTACACATGCCACTGACAGTACGCATACTACTGACAGTATACATGCCACTAACAGTACACATACCACTGACAGTACACATTCCACTGACAGTACACATACCACTACTGACAGTATAATACAACTGACAATGACATACCACAGTACATATACCCATGACAGTATGCATACCACAGACAGTACACATACCACTGACAGTACACATACCACTGACAGCACAGATACAACTGACAGTACACATACCACTGACAGTACACATACCACAGTACATATACCACTGACAGTACAATACTACTGACAGTACACATGCCACTGACAGTACACATGCCACTGACAGTACGCATTCCACTGAAAGTACACATACAACAGTACACATACCACTGACAGTACACATACCTCTGACAGTACACATGCCACTTGCAGTACACATGCCACTGACAGTATACATACCACTGACAGTTTACATGCCACCGACAGTACACATACCACTGACAGTACACATACCACTGACAGTACACATGCCACTGACAGTACACATACCACTGACAGTACACATACACGGACAGTACACATGCCACTGACAGTA
>JAMYXO010002248.1:22500-24694 GCA_033310375.1 Conus canariensis
ATGTCCATTTGCAACCAGGTTCTATTCAAATGTTCCTCTGATACTTCAAATGCAATAATTTACGAAGAAACTGGCAGGCGCCAGCTCTGTATTATGTGACATATGAAATGTTAAAAAAATACTAGTTAAAATCACTGAGAACGCCTGCATTACCCTTCTGTAGACTGGCATATGAAATGTCAATAGACAAACACTAAAGGGGAGGGACGGAGGAGATGGGGGGGGGGGGGGGGAGGAGAAAACTGAACTTATTCGTGACGAAGATTTCATCTACGCATGGATTTGGGATTGTACATGATATCAGGATGTTGGGTATGTGAAAGGATTCATTTTGGAATTGAACGACAGAATCATAGCATACTGTAAACAGAACCGGCGCTTAGAAAGCACAGATAGATACCTTATTTCTGTTTGAAATGGGAAAAATATATTTCAATAATGACCAACAGGTAGCACAGAATTTGTCCTTTCAGATTAAATCATGGGCTCGGCTTACACACGCTTAAAAAGTGGCTCCATATTTTTCCTGCGGTACAGTCACCTCGTCGTGAGGATGAGAAATGTTTCTGTTCTATTGTAAAGGGCGCAATAACTATTCGTAAATAAAATAGTTTGGAAATTTTGTTAAAAATAGGGACACTGGTGAAGTATTGAGAATGAAGCATGACAACAATTCAGGTGAAATAACTTGCAAGGTATACTACAGAAGTTGTATTCAAGCAAAAAAAACCCCAAACAAACAAAAACAAGAAAAAAACCCCAAAAACCTCCATTACTAATAAAGTTAGAAAGAAAACATTCCAAAGGAAAGAGTGTGGCAGTTTTTTGTTGTTGCTATTGTTGTTTGTTGTTTGGTTATGCATTTGACTTCTTTTAAGAATCATTGTACTGGACAAATCATTATCCTGGACAATCATTATACTGGACAGTTGGAATATGCTTGATTTTCCACATTCAGCTGTTTTAATATTTGGCTTGGAACTGCATTTTTCATTATTCTTCTTTTGCTTTGCAGCCCCCCCCCCCCCCCCCCCCCCCCCCGCCCCACTTCATCAACTCTGTGTAGTTAATGACATTGAAATGTTTAGTGTTTTCTCTCTCTCCTCCCTCTCTCTCTCTCTCTCTCTCTCTCTTCTCCTCTCTCTCTCTCTGCTCTCCTCCTCGTGTTGTCTCTGTCTCTGCACACACCTCTCCTCTCTCTCTGTGCTGTCTCTCTCTCTCTCTCTCACTCTCTCTCTCCTGTGTGTTTCTCTGTCTCTGACTCTCTCTCCTCTCTCTCTCTCTCTCTCCTCTCTCTCTGTCTTACTTGTCCGTTCTCTCTCCCGCGTAGGTAAGGCTACTAAGGGAAAGCACTAGATCACACTGAAAGTGTCTCCAACGGCTTAGCGGCTTGGAGAGGACTATTGATTTTCAGACACACATGATTGGACCCCAGGGGCCAGGTCATTTTTAATACCGTCCATTAGTTCCTTCCGAGTTCATTGGGAGGCCTCCTTCATAGGACCCCCTTGGTGTGTGTGTGTGTGTGTGTGTGTGTGTGTGTGTGTGTGTGTGTGGTGTGTGCGTGCGTGCGGTGCGTCGTGCGTGTGTGTGTGTGTGTGCGTGCGTGCGTGCGTGCGTGCGTGCGGCGTGCGTGCGTGCGTGTGTGTGTGTGGTGTGTGTGTTTGTGTGCGTGCGTGCGTGCGTGCAATGTGTGTGTGTGTGTTTGTGTGTGTGTGTGTGTTGTGTGTGGTGTGTGTGTGTGTGTGTGTGTGTGAGTGCATGCGTGTGCGTGAGGGCGTGCGTGCGTGCGTGCATGCGTGCGTGTGTGCGTGTGTGTATGTGTGTGTTTTTATTGTGTGTGTGTGTGTGTGTGGTGTGTGTGTGTGTGTGTAAGAGAAAGAGAGAGAGAGAGAGAGAGAGAGAGAGAGAGAGAATGTGTGTGTGTGTGTGTGTGTGTGTGTGTGTGTGTGTTTTTGTGGTGCGGCGTGTGTGTGTGCGTGAGTGCGTGCGTGCGTGCGTTGTGTGTATGTTTGTGTGTGTGTGTGTGGTGGTGGCGCGCGCGCGCGTGCGTGTGTATGTGTTGCGTGTGTGTGTGTGCTTGTGTGTGTGCGTGTGCGTGCGTGCGTGCACGCGTGCATACAGGTGGGGGTGCCCTAGTCAATTTTTCTTCGCTCTTAGCAGGTTTTCTTCCCCCCCCCCCCCCCCCCCCCCC
>JAMYXO010002249.1:0-10000 GCA_033310375.1 Conus canariensis
GCTGGTTTGAATGGGTCGTGGCTGCAAAGTTCAACAAGAAGTTAGTTGTATGATCATAAACAGGATAAACAGATATTCTGTAATGAAGACACTGTTAGTTCAGATTGAATATTTGTCAGAAACACTTTAGAAAACACAACGTAACATTCTTGCACTCCACAGTCTGAAACAAAGCGTGATAAAGACAGTACGTTGGGTCAAAAATGACCTTTCAGCTTTGACGCTGTGTCAAGTTTACTGAAGGCCCACAGAAAAAATGGCGACTTTTTCCACTTCCTGGCAATGCTGAAAACACATTCATAATAGTTGCAAAAAATTACATGCAAAACCGACCGGAATCCCAGTCTGTTACAGAGAGAGAGAGAGAGAGAGAGAGAGAGAGAGAGAGAGAGAGAGAGAGAGATGTGACACTCATGCAGACATTCTTCGTGAACATATTTCATGAAGGACATATTCATAGAAACCGTTACCGTTATTTTTCTAGTCATACTCTCTCTGACAACGATACTATGTGTACACACATATATTAAAAAAAACAACAACCTTGGTACATCATTCATCCTCCACAGCACGTTATGCTGCTATAATATTTGCAATGGCGTACCAAACGTAGGCCATAGCAAAGACTGGACAGCAATATGCTTGTTAATTTCTACTTAATGTACTATAATATCAGGCATATCATTTCTATTAGTCCTAAAGCTGGCAAGAAATGGAATGTAAAAGTCAGTAACACCTAAATAAATCATATGTGTCCAAGTGATCAAAGCATGAAAGGTCTTTTACCGAGTTAACCACGTGATCTGTTGCGTTTCCTTGAATAAAGCAGAGTGCAGTTGTCCTCTGTAGCGTCACCTTGAACAAAGCAAAACACAGTTGTTCTCTGTTATGTATCTTGAATAAAGCAAAACACAGTTGTCCTCTGTTGTGTACCTGGAATAAAACAAAACACGGTTGTCCTCTGTTGTGTACCTGGAATAAAGCAAAACACGGCTGTCCTCTGTTATGTACCTGGAATAAAGCAAAAAATGGTTGTCCTCTGTTGTGTACTTGGAATAAAGCAAAACACAGTTGTTCTCTGTTGTGTACCTGGAATAAAGCAAAACACGGCTGTCCTCTGTTGTGTACCTGGAATAAAGCAAAACACGTCTGTACTGTGTTGTGTACCTGGATATAAAAAAAAACAAAAAACTTGTCCTCTGATGTGTACCTGATATAAAGCAAAACACACTTGTCCTCTGCTGTTTCACCTGGAATAAAGCAAAACACGGTTGTCCTCTACTGGTGCATGGAATAAAGCAGAGCACACTTGTTGTCTGCTGGGTACCTGGAATAAAACAAAAAACACACTTGTTCTCTGCTGGGTACCTGGAATAAAGCAAAACACGGTTGTTCTCTGCTGGGCACCTGGAATAAAGCAAAACACGTTAGTTCTCTGCTAGGTCCTGGAATAAAAGCAAAACACACTTGTTCTCTGCAAACACACTTGTTCTCTGCTGTGTACCTGGAATAGAAGCAAAACTTGGTTGTTCTCTGCTGGGTACCTGGAATAGAAGCAAAACACACTTGTTCTCTGCTGCGTACCTGCAATAGAAGCAAAACACACTTGTTCTCTGCTGCGTATCTGGAATAGAAGCAAAACATACTTGTTCTCTGCTGCATACCTGAAACAGAAGGAAAAGGCATTCAATGCTGGGTACCTGGAATAGACGCAAAGCACACTTGTTAATTGCTGCGTACCTGGAATAGAAGCAAAACACACTTGCTATCTGCTGCATACCTGAAAAATACCGAAACACGTTAGTTCTCTGCTACGTCCTGGAATAAAAGCAAAACACGGCTGTTCTCTGCAAACACACTTGTTCTCTGCTTTGTACCTGGAATAAAAGCAAAACACGGTTGTTCTCTGCTGGGTACCTGGAATAGAACCAAACACACTTGTTCTCTGCTGGGTACCTGGAATAGAAGCAAAACAGACTTTTAATCTGCTGCGTACCTGGAATAGAAGCAAAACACACTTGTTCTCTGCTGCGTACCTGCAATAGAAGCAAAACACACTTGTTCTCTGCTGCGTACCTGAAATAGAAGCAAAACACACTTGTTCTCTGATGCATACCTGGCATAAAGCAAAACACACTTGTCCTCTGCTGGGTACCTGGAATAGAAGCAAAACACACTTGTTATCTGCTGGTACCTGGAATAGAAGCAAAACACACTTGTTATCTGCTGGGTAACTGGAATAGAAGCAAAACACACTTGTTCTCTGCTGCATACCTGGAATAGACGCAAAACACACTTGTTCTCTGCTGCATACCTGGAATAGAAGCAAAACACACTTGTTCTCTGCTGCATACCTGGAATAAAAGAAAAACACACTTGTTCTCTGCCGCATACCTGGAATAGAAGCAAAACACACATGTTCTCTGCTGCGTACCTAGAATAGAAGCAAAACACACTTGTTCTCTGCTGCATATCTGGAATAGAAGCAAAACACACTTGTTCTCTGCTGCATACCTGAAACAGAAGGAAAACGCATTCAATGCTGGGTACCTGGAATAGAAGCAAAGCACACTTGTTAATTGCTGCGTACCTGGAATAGAAGCAAAACACACTTGCTCTCTGCTGCATACCTGGAATAAAGCAAAACACGTTAGTTCTCTGCTAGGTCCTGGAATAAAAGCAAAACACGGTTGTTCTCTGCAAACACACTTGTTCTCTGCTTTGTACCTGGAATAAAAGCAAAACACGGTTGTTCTCTGCTGGGTACCTGGAATAGAAGCAAAACACACTTGTTCTCTGCTGGGTACCTGGAATAGAAGCAAAACAGACTTTTTATCTGCGGCGTACCTGGAATAGAAGCAAAACACACTTGTTTCTCTGCTGCGTACCTGCAATAGAAGTAAAACACACTTGTTCTCTGCTGCGTACCTGAAATAGAAGCAAAGCACACTTGCTCTCTGCTGTGTACCTGGCATAAAGCAAATTACACTTGTTCTCTGCTGCGTACCTGGAATAGAAGCAAAACACACTTGTAATCTGCTGGGTACCTGGAATAGAAGCAAAACACACTTGTTCTCTGCTGTGTACCTGGCATAAAGCAAAACACACTTCTTCTCTGCTGTGTACCTGGAATAGAAGCAAAACACACTTGTTCTCTGCTGCATACCTGGAATAGAAGCAAAACACACTTGCTCTCTGCTGCATACCTGGAATAAAAGAAAAACAGTCCTGTTCTCTTCCGCATATCTGGAATAGAAGCAAAACACACTTGTTCTCTGCTGCGTACCTGGAATAGAAGCAAAACACACTTGTTCTCTGCTGCATATCTGGAATAGAAGCAAAACACACTTGATCTCTGCTGCATACCTGAAACAGAAGGAAAACGCATTCAATGCTGGGTACCTGGAATAGAAGCAAAGCACACTTGTTAATTGCTGCGTACCTGGAATAGAAGCAAAACACACTTGCTCTCTGCTGCATACCTGGAATAAAGCAAAACACGTTAGTTCTCTGCTAGGTCTTGTAATAAAAGCAAAACACGGTTGTTCTCTGCAAACACACTGGTTCTCTGCTTTGTACCTGGAATAAAAGCAAAACACGGTTGTTCTCTGCTGGGTGCCTGGAATAGAAGCAAAACACACTTGTTCTCTGCTGCGTACCTGGAACAGAAGCAAAACAGACTTTTTAACTGCTGCGTACCTGGAATAGAAGCAAAACACACTTGTTCTCTGCTGCGTACCTGCAATAGAAGCAAAACACACTTGTTCTCTGCTGCGTAACTGCAATAGAAGCAAAACACACTTGTTCTCTGCTGCATACCTGGCATAAAGCAAAACACACTTGTTCTCTGCTGGATACCTGAAATAGAAGCAAAACACACTTGTTATCTGCTGGGTACCTAGAATAGAAGCAAAACACACTTGTTATCTGCTGGGTACCTGGAATAGAACCAAACACACTTGTTCTCTGCTGTGTACCTGGAACAGAAGCAAAACACACTAGTTCTCTGCTGCATACCTGGAATAGAAGAAAAACACACTTGTTCTCTGCTGCATACCTGGAATAAAAGAAAAACACACCTGTTCTCTGCCGCATACCTGGAATAGAAGCAAAACACGCATGTTCTCTGCTGCGTACCTGCAATAGAAGCAAAACACACTTGTTCTCTGCTGCATATCTGGAATAGAAGCAAAACACACTTGTTCTCTGCTGCATACCTGAAACAGAAGGAAAACGCATTCAATGCTGGGTACCTGGAATAGAAGCAAAGCACACTTGTTAATTGCTGCGTACCTGGAATAGAAGCAAAACACACTTGCTCTCTGCTGCATACCTGGAATAAAGCAAAACACGTTAGTTCTCTGCTAGGTCCTGGAATAAAAGCAAAACACGGTTGTTCTCTGCAAACACACTTGTTCTCTGCTTTGTACCTGGAATAAAAGCAAAACACGGTTGTTCTCTGCTGGGTACCTGGAATAGAAGCAAAACACACTTCTTCTGTGCTGTGTACCTGGAATAGAAGCAAAACAGACTTTTTTTATCTGCTGCGTACCTGGAATAGAAGCAAAACACACTTGTTCTCTGCTGCATACCTGCAATAGAAGCAAAACACACTTGTTCTCTGCAGCGTACCTGAAATAGAAGCAAAACACACTTGTTCTCTGCTGCGTACCTGGCATAAAGCAAAACACACTCCGGCGCTGGGTCTGACCAGCGCATTGCCGGCGTTTTAATGCCGAAGTTCGTCAAATTCCAACTTGATTTTGGTGGGGGTCCTTCCTCAACTTTCCACACTTTTTTTTCTCATTCTTGTCATACCTTTTTTTTCATGGGCCTCATCATGTTTCACCGGTTTTTGGTTTTGATTGTTAACAAAAAGAAAACAAACAAACAAACAAACAAAAAACTCCAAGATCCCCCCCCCTCCAACACACACACACACACACACACACACACACACACACACACACACACACACACACACACCACACACACAACAAAGAAAACACCCGAAGAAGTCAAGTCGAACATGACATTCATGCAGACATAGCAGTCGTTCTTTGTTGCCATATTTCATAAATGTACATGATAACAGAAAGCCGTTACTGTTCACTTTCTCATTCTACGCCGTTCTGATAATGATACTGTATGCATATAAACAGATCACGAAAAAAGCACATACACACCCAACAACAGGGAAATCATTCAACATGGTATGCTACTGTAATGTTTGCGATGGCGTATTAACGATAGGCCATAGCAAAAATTGGACAGTACACGTATCCCCACTGAACAAACTTGACTTGGCGGTGGCAAAGTTCATGACGCTAACCTGAGCAGAAATTGACCCCTCTGTCTATAGGCGCGTACACTAGCACATATATTGCACACAAAGATAGGAAGAAAACATGCTTATCATGGACTCTTTACAATAGGGTTTGTTTTGTTTTTTCCCTCCACCACCCCCGCCTTTACTGTTTTCATTTTTTGTTGTCTTTTGTTTTTTGTTTCTTTCTTCCCTTTTTTGTTTTGTTTTTTCTTTTCTTTTCTTGTGTAAAGGCGGTCTTTTGTTTTGTTTTAATCTCTCTCTCTCTCTCTCTCTCTCTCTCTCTCTCTCTCTCTCTCTCTCTCTCTCTCTCTCTCTTTTACATATCTATTTGTTTGAATTCCTACAATGGACATTTGTGGCAAACGTTTAGTGTTATCTTATGGTCTGAAAGAGTCTGGGTTTCTGTTTGACTTAATGTCTTGTGCATTGACTCATTCATTTAATGTATTGCGCATTGACACATTCATTCCGTTTGACCGTTATAGTCCTGTCTCCGTGCCTCGTTAGCTCGTTCTCGTATAATGATGTATGTGTTGTCTATAGACATGTACAACAGGAATATACTTTACAATAGGATATGTTGCTATAATATTTGCAATGGCTTACAAAGCATAGGCCATTCCAAAGATTAGACAGCAGCATAACTCATATAGTCGTACAAAGTTTGGTATTGTATCTGACAGTAATGATGACAAGCAAGAAGGTACAAATTGTCACTAGCATTTGTAACCAAATCAGAAATCTGAAAGAACAAGTCTCAATCATACCGAATGCACACACACACACACACACACACACACACACACACACACACACACACACACACGCACAAATGCACACACACACGCACACACAGACAGACAGACAGACACACACACACACACGCGCGCGCGCGCGCGCGCACAAATGCACACAGACAGACAGACAGACAGACAGACACACATTTCATCACAACATCTTGGGTTACTGCAATATTTGCAATGGCTTATCATTGACACACCCTTGCAGACATTTGACAGTAAAACCACTCATCTTTCATGTAAAGACCAAAATGACATCAGACATTTTAACTTAAAAAAAAAAAAGATGAGATCACACATTTCCAGCCCATAGGACATCAACGCATATGTTTTAGAAATCCATTTTCTTCAAAATTTGATAAAATCAGTATAACAAAAAACGTGAACAATCCCACTCACACCAAACATACAGAACAAGATTCACCGAGACTGGTACATGAGCACATATATTGCACACATAGATATAAGGAAAACATGCTTTTTCGTCCTCCAACCTCCAATTTTTGCACTTTTTTCTTTTGCCCCCCCACCCCCCCCCCCTTTTCCTTTTTTTTGTGGACAGTGGGGCCTCCATCCTCCTAATATTTCCCATTGTCATTTTTTTTCTTCTGAAATTGACTCACACTCACCATGCATTGTCTGTGTGTTTTTTTTAAACTGATATACATTCCTTTGCTGATCTTAATGTTTTGGCGTTTGATACAAAGCGTCTGGGTTTATTCATGTACTGATGTGTGGAGCACTGACGCTTTCATTCTGCTATCTTTGCTGCATAGTATACTTTTAATTGAATTAAATGCACACTCACACCTCCCTTCCTTCCCTTCCCTCATCCCTCGCATCTACTCTGTGTGCTCATGTCTGCGTGTGTGCGTGTGAGCACGCGCGCGCGCGCGTGTGTGTGTGTGTGTAGGTAAAAATAACAACATTTGTAAAATATAAAGTTAACATTTTCAGCAAAGCCGTTGTGAACATTACAAAGTGATAATGAACATTAATTATTTGTCACATAAAAAGACACAAGTTACACAAAAGCGCTTGAGCACAAAATCGTGTGTGGGTGCCTGATTTTTATCACTGCCTGCTACTATTTGTGAAGAAAACATGCTTATCATGGACTCTTTACAACAGGGTATGTCGCTGTAATATTTTCAATGGCGTACCGGTATACCAAGGATAGGCCATTGCAAAAATTGGACAGAACATAACTCATATAGTGGCACAAAGTTTAATATAGTATCTGGCATTAAGGCTGACAAGCAATAAAATACAAATTGTCAGTGGTACTAGTAACCAAATCATCCATCCAAAAGAAGAAGTCTCATTCATACTGAATGTCATGGTTCCAGACAAACACACATGACATATGCATAAACAGCTGCTCAAATGACAACCTTTTCTGGTAAGGTTTTTTTTTTTTCGGAGTCTTTTTTTTCGCTGTTCCTTTCTTTTCTTTTTTTTTTCATATACGTGTCTCTCTCTTTTTCATGGGCTTCAACCACTCCATTTTTACCTCACATTTCTGGTTTGATCGTCGGAAACACAAAAAGAGAGAGAGAGAAAAAAAAGGAAACGAAAATAACTATGTTCACACACCGACAGCTATCAACAAAAAAAGGGGGAAAAATAAGAAAACAAACAAACAAAAAAAAGAGCAACAATCAATGAAAGCCAACATGATTCATGAAGACACTGCAGTCATTTCTCATGCAATTGTTTCAGAAACGGACATGATGACACAAGTCATAGGTGAAGACAACATTAATACTAATAAACCCTCCCCATGCTACTCAAAATAGATTCTGCATACACTCCGCGTTCTCCCTTCCTCCCCCCCCCCCCCGACACACACACACACACACACACACACACACACACACACACACACACACACACACACACACACACACACACATACAACGTCTGCATGTGCAGATAAACACTCATGCACTTCCAAACACAGACGAAACAAGAACAATCTATTTGTTGTGGAGTAATCGAAGCGTCTTATTTTACTTTAATATGTGCAATGGCGTATCAGCAATACCTTACCAGCTTTACAAGAAATGTCCCAAGGTGCTGGAGTGGCTCCACAGGCTGCTGCGATCGGCTTGGAGAAACCAGAAGATCAGCGGCCAGTGGATGACGGCAGATGGTGTGTACATCCCCAAAGAGCAAAACTCAAGTGACATTAGCCAGTTCAGGCCAATATCACTACTGAACGTCGAAGGGAAAATCTTCTTCTCTGTCATGGCAGCAAGGCTGACCAAGTACCTGATGGAAAACAAGTACTTGGATGTGTCAGTCCAGAAAGGTGGCATCCCAGGCGTGGCGGGCTGTGTAGAACACGCCACAATGATCTGGGACGCAATCCAAAAAGCAAAAACAGAAAAGAGAGACCTGGACGTAGTGTGGCTTGATCTGGCAAACGCATATGGATCTGTGCCCCATGAGATGATACAGTTGGCTCTTGAGATGTACCATGTGCCAAAGAACATCCGCGACATGCTCAAGAAGTACTTCAATGGCTTCTCAATGCGGTTCTCTACCAAGGAGTACACAACAGACTGGATCAACTTGGAAGTGGGTATTGCAATGGGCTGTGCAATTTCCCCAATACTGTTCGTGCTGGCAATGGAACTCATCTTGAAAGCAGCAACAAACAACGCGAGACAAACAGACCTTGGCGATGGATACAAGATGCCTCCTCTCAAGGCCTTCATGGATGACACTACAGTGATTTCATCCAGAGAAGACGAGACACGTCATGTGCTGGAGAGGCTGGACGACATAGTTGCCTCATCCAGAATGAAGTTCAAGCCAAAGAAATCACGGAGTCTCTCACTGAGGAAAGGAAAAGTGGCCGGATCTGTGGTCTTCAGTGTTGCCAACCAGGCCATTCCAACAGTCACAGAAGAACCAGTCAAGAGCCTTGGAAGATGGTATGATGATACGCTGAAAGACACACAAAGAGCAAAAGAAACCAAGCAGATGGCGGAGGAAGGCTTGGAGACCATTGACCAGTGTGGGCTCCCTGGCAAATACAAGGTCTGGTGTCTGCAGTTCATGCTGATACCAAAGCTGCTATGGCCTCTGATGATATACGACATCTGCACCAGCATAGTGGAGGCAATGGAAGCCAAAATCAACAAGTTCACAAGGAAATGGCTTGGTGTCCCACCCTGTCTGACTGACATAGCGCTGTACTGTCGCCAAGCAAAGCTGAAACTACCCCTGAAATCCATCCTGGAGGAATACAAAGCAGGGAAGATCAGACTTCAAAGCATGCTGGAGGACTCAGGAGACAAGGTGGTAGAAGCAATTAAGCCCCAGCTGAAGACAGGCAGAAAATGGAAAGTTCAAGAGGCGATGGATTCTGCAAAAGAAAGTCTCAAGATCAGAGAAATAACAGGACACACACAGACCAACAGACAGGGACTGGGGGTGACCAAAACTGAATGGTGGTCAAAGGCCAAAGGAAAAGCCAAAAGAGACATGATGATTCAGGAGATGAGAAAAGAAGAAGACCAAAAAAGACTCCAAAAAGCAGTCCAGCAGAGCCAGCAAGGGCAATGGACAACGTGGGAGAATGCACTCCAAAGAAGTCTCACTTGGAATGACATTTGGCACATGGCCCCTCTCAGGATCAGCTTCATTCTCAGATCTGCATATGACCTTCTGCCCTCAAATGCAAACCTGGTGAAGTGGGGGAAAACAGACGATCCTGCATGCCCCCTCTGCCATGAAAAACAAACAGTGGAGCATGTCCTAAGCTCATGTAAAGTAGCCCTGGCTCAAGGAAGGTACACATGGAGGCACAACCAAGTGCTCAAAGAAATTGTACAAGTAGTCTGGGCTAGTACCAACACCA
>JAMYXO010002249.1:15000-24685 GCA_033310375.1 Conus canariensis
CCACTATCTCCCCTCTCTCTCCCATTCCCTCTATCTCCCCTCTCTCTCCCATTCCCTCTCGATCACCTCTTCTCTCTCATCCTCTTTTCACCTCTCTCCCACCTTCTTCTCATCTCCCTCTCTCCACATCTGTCTGTCTCTCTCGCTTATTTTCTACCACCACTGTTCCTTATCTTACTGTCTTCTATTCAAATAGGGGCAGGGAGAAACAAGGAGTCGGCAAAGGGCACATCAAACAACCAACCAGAATCAATGTGTAAATATTGCATGCGCTCCAGTTATTCCTCCTCTGCCCCCACAGTCGGGGTCCTCCTCCTCCTATTTTTTCCCCTCTCTCTCTCTTTTTTTTTTTCTTTTTTTTTTTTTTCTTTTTTTTTAAAAAATCATTTCTTTCCTTTTTGTAGGCAACAGTTTATCACTTGAACATTCTGATAGGTACATATACGATGACATATTTCACCATTGACTTTCGAGTTTTCTCAAATCCAGCTCTTTTTCAATAAATCCATTCATCTTTGAAATAAAGACCAAATTAACACCAGTCACTGAAATGGGAATAAAAGATAGTTGAGATCACACATTTCCAGTCCAACAGGACATCGACAGATATGTTTTAGATGATATCTATTTCTTCAACATTTGATACAATTGATATAACAAAACGGTCAGCAATCCCATTCACATTATATATACAGAACAAGGTTTGCACAGACATGTACACTAGCACATGTAATGCACACATTGATATGAAGAAAACATGCTTATCATGGACTCTTTAAAATAGGGTATGTTGCTGTCACATTTGCAATGGCGAACCAAGGATAGGCCATTGCAAAGATGAGACAGCAGCATAGTTCATATAGTGGAACAAAGATTACTAAAGTATGTGGCATTAAGGATATGCAAATACAAATTGTCATTAGGACTAGTAACCAAACCATCCATCTAAAAGAACAAGTCTCATACATACCGAATACATGGACACACACACAACACGTACACACACACACACACACACACACACACACACCACACACACACACACACACACACACACACACACGTCGGCACATGCTGATTTACAGACATGCACCTCCAAACACAGACAAAAAAACAACAACTATTTGTTCGGAAGTAGTAACAGCATCTTGTTTTACTGTAATATTTGCAAAGGCGTATCAGTGATAGGCCCTTGCAAATATTTGACAGTAAAACCAGTATCTTTTAAACAAAGACCAACTGACACGAGACATTAAAAGTAAACAAATGATATTTAAAATCACACATGTCTAACTCACAGGACATTAGACAGGTTTTCGAAATCAGTTTTCATCCAAATTTGATAAGATTAACATAACAATAACGACAACAATCTCGCTCACACCAAACATATAGAACAAGGTTCACTGAGACTGGTACATTAGCACATATACTGCACACATAGATATGAAGAAAACTCGCTTATCATAATGGCGTACCAAGGAAAGGCCATTGCAAAGACTGGACAGCAGCATAAGGCATACAGTGGTATAAAGTTAAGACCAATATCTGGCATTAAGTATAGTCTCATTCATACCGAACACACACACACACACACACACACACACACACACACACACACACACACACACACACACACACACACACCTCTGCATGTGAAGATAAGTACACATGAATGTCCAAACACAAAGCGAAAACAACCTATCTGTCAAGAAGTAATCACAGCATGCTGTTTTCCTGTAATATTTGCAATGGCGTGTCAGTGATAGGCCCTTGCAGATATTTGACAGTAAATCCATTCATCTTTGAAATAAAGACCAAATTAAAGCCAGTCACTGAAATGGGAAAAAAAGATAGTTGAGATCACACATTTCCAGGTCAACAGGACATCGACAGATAATGTTTTAGAAATCCATTTCTTCAACATTTGATACAACTGATATAACAAAACGCTCAACAATCCCACTCATACCACACATACAGAACAATGTTCTCTCAGACACGTACACTAGCACATATAATGCACACGTTGATATAACAAAACATGCTTATCATGGACTCTTTAAAACTGGGCATGTTGCTGTCATGCTTGCAATGGCGTACCAAGCGTAGGTCATTGCAAGGATGAAACAGCAGCATAGCTCATATAGTGGCACAAAGATTACTAAAGTATCTGGCATTAATGATAAGCAAATACAAATTGTCATTAGGACTAGTAACTAAACTATCCATCTGAAAGAACAAGTCTCTTTCATACCAAATACATGGAGACACACACCTACCCACCTACACACACACACACACGCAACACACACACACACACACACACACACACGCACGCACACACACATCTGCACGTGCTGATTTAGACACATGCACTTCCAAACACGGTCCAAACAAAAAGAACCTGTTTGTCTGGGAGTAGCAAACAGCATCTTGTTTTACTGTAATATTTGCAAAGGATTATCAGTGATAGGCCCATGCATATATTTGACAGTAAAACCAGTAATCTTTTAAATCAAGACCAAACTGACACCAGACATTAAAAGTAAGCACGTAAGTCACGAAGGATTTTCAGGATTTCGGTTTTCAACCCTTTGCTGCATGTAGAGCAGCCTTTCACCTCTCCCTTCAATTCTGACGGGCGATCATTCATGTTCCTTTCCGTTTCTTCCAAACACGGCATTATGTCTGAGATTGTGATGTCTGTTTCCGGTGTCTTGGCTTCAACGGCAGTGGTATCTGCACAATCACTTCCACTGCCCGTTTCACGCGGATTTGCTACTGCAACACATGTTTCAATTTCTTGTTGCGTAGATTTAGTCACTGACGAATCACAATTGTAAACTGCACCAGATTTATCAATATCTTCATCATCACACAGCTCGTCACCGTCAGCGTCAGATGGCAAGTCTAAGCTGGGAAGGACTGTCACCGACTCGCTGTCCGTGTCGCACGGTGCCATGTCGATGCGCTGTGTGCCATCGTGGGAAAGCGAACTCGGTGCAGGCATGGGTAGAGAGGAAGCGGGTTGGTATGAACACTGACAAGTGTCAGCGCAGGAATCTTCATTGTTGTTGTCACTTCTGTCGCCATTGTATGTTAAACTATGCGGGGTCGGTAAGAACAGGCCGGACGAGGAAGATACAGCCTCACTTGCCTTTCGCTTGCGATGTTCCTCGGCCCTTCTCCTGTCCCTGTTGACGTGCGACGGACATTTTCTCATGAACACCGCACTGTGAGCTGGGGGTCGCGTAACAGGGGAATGAACGGACATTGTTGTCAACCGAAGGATCACAACATGTTCCCTGCCTTCGATTTTATATGACGACAATGCCATATCACGTAGCGCGGCGTGCAGCATTCTTTCTACATTCGATGGAAGACCCTCAACGGGCATTTCACCACGCTTTCTTGTGAAGACGATCAAAAATTATGGGAGCTATGAAAAGTTTGTCTTGCTGGCAACCAGACAAGGGAAGTCACTCCTATCTCTATCTATACACACACACACAGAGAGAGAGAGAGAGAGAGAAGAGAGAGAGAGAGAGAGAGAGAGAGAGAGTTGGGATGAGGGGGGAGGGTGGGGGATGGACACACTAAGCTACCACCATCATCCCCGCTACTCCCATTATGTACGCAAGTCATTCAGGTGTACTCAGGTGTGCAGCAATCAAAGAGAAAGGAGGGTGTGTGTGTGTGTGTGTGTGTGTGTGTGTGTGTGTGTGTGTGTGTGTGTGTGTGAAAAGGGGTGGAAAGGCGGGGGGTGGGGGGGACGGGGGTGGGAGTGGGAAGGAAGAAGCAGAAAGGGAGAGGAGGAGGAGGAAACTTTAAAAAAAAAAAAATCCTTACACTTGACCGTTTCCGAAACGAAGACCAAGCGGTGCAAATTATTATTAGGACATGTGGAGTCAAGGGGAATAATCACTACGAATCTTACATTTCGCAAGTATGTTTACTTCCCTTACATGACATCCCGGCTTTGTTACATAGGCCTAGCGCAGTGGGTTGACCGATCAAGTGCAGTTCAAGTTTCCTTCCTTCGGACAGATTCCAGTTCTTCTGAATAAAGTTAGTTTCAAAGTGAGCGGACCGCAGGCGGAAAGTGAAACAAACTTCAAAGAAAAAAAATGACTTCCGCTGAACGAAAGAGACCAACAACGACCTCTTTGTTCTTCTTCAGGCAAGGGAGGCAATATTGAAGACAATGAAAGCGAAGAACGAGCAATTACTTATCTCCTCAAATGGGGCGCAACATGGATGTGTCATTGATGAATGGATGACATCCGTTTTGCGCCCCGTTTTGAGGAGATAAGTGATTGCTCGTCCTTCGTTTTCTTGGATGTTGTTCGTCTTGCCTGAAGAATTCTACAGAGGTCAGAACGCAAAGTGTTTTCTCTTGTAATCTGTTTGTCTCTTTCGTTCGGCAGAATAGTAACTGTACATTTTAATTAAGTTTGTTCTTGAGTAAAGTTTGTTTTCGGGTTTCCTCCAAAGACACCAATTCTAAACACACAGACACAGACAGACACTTTACCTAGTTCAGACCAGCTCTCCGGCGCTGGGTCAGACCAGCGCATTGCCGGCGTTTTAATGCCGAAGTTCGTCAAATTCCAACTTGATTTTGGTGGGGGTCCTTCCTCAACTTTCCACACTTTTTTTCTCATTCTTGTCATACCTTTTTTTCATGGGCCTCATCATTTTCACCGGTTTTTGGTTTTGATTGTTAACAAAAAGAAAACAAACAAACAAAAAAAAAACAAACTCCAAGATCCCCCCCAACACACACACACACACACACACACACACACACACACAACACACACAAAGAAAACACCCGAAGAAGTCAAGTCGAACATGACATTCATGCAGACACAGCAGTCGTTCTTTGTTGCCATATTTCATAAATGGACATGATAACAGAAAGCCGTTACTGTTCACTTTCTCATTCTACGCCGTTCTGATAATGATACTGTATGCATATAAACAGATCACGAAAAAAGCACACACACACCCAACAACAGGGAAATCATTCAACATGGTATGCTACTGTAATGTTTGCGATGGCGTATTAACGATAGGCCATAGCAAGAATTGGACAGTACACGTTTCCCCACTGAACAAACTTGACTTGGCGGTGGCAAAGTTCATGACGCTAACCTGAGCAGAAATTGACCCCTCTGTCCGTAGGCGCGTACACTAGCACATATATTGCACACAAAGATAGGAAGAAAACATGCTTATCATGGACTCTTTACAATAGGGTTTGTTTTTTTCCCCTCCATCACCCCCGCCTTTACTGTTTTCATTTTTTGTTGTCTTTTGTTTTTTGTTTCTTTCTTCCCTTTTTTGTTTTCTTTTTTCTTGTGTAAAGGCGGTCTTTTGTTTTGTTTTAATCTCTCTCTCTCTCTCTCTCTCTCTCTCTCTCTCTCTCTTTTACATATCTATTTGTTTGAATTCCTACAATGGACATTTGTGGCAAACGTTTAGTGTTATCTTATGGTCTGAAAGAGTCTGGGTTTCTGTTTGACTTAATGTCTTGTGCATTGACTCATTCATTTAATGTATTGCGCATTGACACATTCATTCCGTTTGACCGTTATAGTCCTGTCTCCGTGCCTCGTTAGCTCGTTCTCGTATAATGATGTATGTGTTGTTGTCACGGTCGCTAAGCCGGACGGCCCTACCACCCTTACCCACGCCTATCACACACTAGGTCAGACAACACAGCACACTAACAGTTTTACAATCACGCACGCTTCTTTATTTCACACACACTCCATGGCGCCACCACTCACGCACATCCACAACTGCACACAAGTATCCTAATTCCCGCTGACCTACCCTACTCTACGATAATGACCTGGAAGACCCTAACCTAACCTGAAACACCAGTTGCGGTATATTACTGTGACCTGGGGACACAGCGATAGCCCGCACACGTGGTGACTAACTACTCGGGACAAGGATTTACCAAAGGGACTCTAATCTCTTAACTACTGCTACCACCCACACCTCTTCCCAGGACTCACCCTTCTCTTTTAACCCGGGACCACTACCAAACTGGTCGCTGCGTCCCTAAGGGAGGCAACGACAAGTACCCTACACTGTGCCGGCCACTACGTCCTAAAAGGAGGCAGTAGCTAACACCCCTAACCCTACTGCCTAACGCTACACCCCTTCTACCACAAACATGGGACAACCCATCCCGGCCCGGAAAGCTCCAGTCCTCGGCGCTGTACGTGGCCCCTCACAGGCTGACACCTCCCCGAAGACTCTGCACCCCGGCGCTGACCGTGGCTTCCCGCAGACTGACTCCCCCCTGCGATGGGCACGACACCCAACGTACACAACAGACGCCCTCTCGACGGGTCCGGGGCTCGTAGGACGCCTCCTCCTCTGAAGGCCCCGTCGGACACCAAGGGTGAGGGAAAAAGGCCTGGTGCAGCGCCCTCTCACAGGACGCCTGAACAGGGACGAGGAACCAGCGCCGGAGAACTCCCGGAAGAGCACCGGTAGCCGGAGGAGATCTGCCCCACAGAAGGCAGACGGCCTGGGTGGTCTCCCTCTCCCGGGAAAACAACAGGCACTGGAAAGCGCCGCTCACCTGCCAGCACGCGGCAGTAGACTGCGGTGATCTGGCCCCAGCCTCAGGACGGAACAGGATACCTGCTGACACAACTGTAGGCCCCTACTGTAATGTTGCTACTACCCGAGTCATCAAGGCACACAGGCTACTTGGTAAAGCTTTAACTCTCCATCTCCCTTGCCTACTTCCCACTCGGGCATGAGAGTGACCCCTTGAATTTCGAACACATTCCCCACCCCATTACTCACTTTGGGGTTATCAGACCCATTTCCTGCCAACCCTTACAACAGCAGTAAAACAATATTCTCTCTGAGCCAATCCACGCTATTACATATGAAATTATGAATCACACCCAATTCTCGGAGAAATAAACCAATCTAAGCGATCCAACACGGACTCCATGGGCCCCCTTAGGACATACTAAATAATCTAGGAAATGGCCAATTTCACAAGGAAATGTCTCCACACAATAACCAGTAGTAATACACATCTCTCAGAGAAAAAAAACATCAATTTTTAGCGGTTCACAGTTCCAGCATGTTCACACAAGAGAATCGGCTCGCAGCCACAATCCTTCACATTATTACCCCTCTTTGCCCTGTCAATTATCATCATATATCAAAAACATGATTTGTTCGCCAAAATTTCCATCCAGCACATCACTCCCATGTCATCTCTTGTCAGATAACCCAGTGGTTAATCCTTGTTATGCCAACACAACCACACTTCATACAATATTACATGCTGCACATCATCCGTTTTTATCTTATCAACTGCTAAGCTACTCGCCTTAAACTTTACCTTTCCCTTCTCTCTGCTTACTAAAATTCATAACTGGGTTGCCTCCCCACAACCTAAGATATCTTTCTCCAACCCCGTTCTGTCACAAATACATACATCCCTGCACGTGTGACGACTGTCACTTTCTTACAAAACTTCTAACCATATGGACTCACTGTCCTGTACCAAATGCGAACGTCACAGATACAGTCCGCACGCGCACGACACCCGCGTCGAGAACCCTGACTCGTAACGAAAGTGAAAAGACACCAATATAAGTTGAATGGTTACGACCGTACCCCAGTATAAACCACTCGACCACAAACTGGCTTTGGCCTTACTACACAGTTAACCGATTCCAATGCTGTGCAGGTCAACTCTGAAATCGTTAATCAATTTCAACGAACTCCTACTATTTACAATTGAGATTGAGCACAATCATCAAACCCCTCTATGATTCACGCAGACACATCTGCACCTGACTCATATTATGATCCTCAACCAAATGCAACCTCGTATTACCTTCTCATTGAACACACGGAAATTAACCTAGACAAACCACAAACAATATCTACATCACCGCCCATCAACGGTTATTATATCGAACCCACATTGTCTAGCCAAACTGTCACATGACAATCGAACTCAGGAACCACTATGTACACTACTTACAGAATATACCGAAAAGAGGTAACAACACAAACCGGCTGACAACAAATTCCAATCACGGAACCAAGACAACATCATACCAGACAACCAGTATACGCAACGAACACCATACAACTAATCCCAACCTGAGACAACTACAGTACAACTCGCCATAATACAAGACAACACAACGAACTACAGCACAACGAACCTAACAGATCACCAACCTGGACATACAGACGATCAACCACACCAGTTCTGCAACTGGCTGACAGTGGCTGCTAACAAGGACGACACCGACTCAGCACAGGCCAAGGGCACCCAACCCCGACGAGGACCTGGCACTAACTATGACTCGAAGTCACTCTTCAAAACTAACGGCGCTGCCGCCGCACCTACAAGGAGTACGTCCACTCCGACGAACACCAGGGACCGAAGTGAAGCTACCCCTACACATTCCGCCCTGGTCGGAATCAAGCGAACTCTACTCACCACACAAAACAACGATTGGTCAGAGAAGTGTATCCCTCCGCAGAGCTGACACGCCTGACCAACGGACTAGTTATTGCTCGTGCAACAACACGACAATTTACCACAACTACTCACAGACTTGACAACACAACAACAGCCGATATCCTGCCCCGCCTTCTCTGGTATAGAACCAAAGTAACAAAAGGGTAACAATCGGGAATGAAACCAACCTCCCGCTTCCATTCCATTCCTTCAATAAGTGAAGACTGGAATGAAAGAATATTGTATGTCCTATTTCCCCAGCCTCCTACCTAGCCTAATCTTTCTACCTAACCCTGAGGAACTTAACCTAACTCTAGCTAACTAAATCCCAACCTCACATACGCGCGAGCGCGCGTGCACGCACACACACACACACACACATACACACACACACTCGCACGCATACTCGCACACGCTCTCTATCTTGGACCACCACTACTCTTAAACACGTGGACGTACTAGTTTAGTACCCGCCGATCGGTGACACACCCCCCTGCCTAAGTTTTAACTACAGGTTAAAACCAACAACAACTTTTCACTCGATCGGCGTTTTGGCCACACCCTACCTATAACAATCCAATTCTCTATCACTCATTCTGTCCTACTGTTACTTTTGATGCACTCCAAAACTTCCATCCCAACAACATCAACCTTTAAATACATCAACAACCACAGGTTACATTAATCAACCTGGTCTAACGCTGCCACATATGACCTTAATGCAGGCACTTATAGGCAGCCGTTACACTACGCACTACATATAAATTTCATAACTGAGGGGGCTCTGATTACGCACAACTGCTGTGTAACACGTGCTACAAATACCACACCCTCAGTAACACTTTGCTACGCCATTCTCTACCAAAGATAACACATGCATAGCTTCGACAATGACAACCTCTCACGACACAGGTTAATGGAACCCTCAGGTTTTCTCTCTCTCTCTCTCTCTCTCTCTCCTCTCTCTCTCTCTCTCTCTCCGGCAAGCGACTCAAGAAGTCTGCCGCCACATTGTCCTTTCCAGACACTGCCTGCACCGTAAACTGAAATGGCTGCAGCTGCAGTGCCTACCTTGTGATCCTCCCACTAATACTCTAGACCCCACAGCTACCTTCTTGGGTTTCGCCTTCAAGTCAAAATGTCGCTTGTATCTGC
>JAMYXO010002250.1:0-24684 GCA_033310375.1 Conus canariensis
TTTGGGGGTTTAATTTTTGAATTTTTTTTTAGCTTAATCCTTAATTTTGTGAATTTTTTTGTTCTAAACATTTTCTTCCCAAGGTATCTGTCCCTATTTCAAGCTTCTCCGTCCATTTTTGCAACAACATATTTTTTTTTTCCCAGTTTTTTTATCTTTTTTTTTACTATAATTTTCCTGTAATAAGTTTTTGGAACCTTTTTATCTACAGAATAAATATTTTATTTTTACTATGTGGTGGCTTGACTCTTGCTTATCAATTGTTAATCTTTTTATATCCTTATTCCTTCAAATCCTTGTTTTTCCCCTGATGTATCGTTTTATTTATTTAATGATATATACAACCACCATAAGATTAGGAAATCTAATTTTTCCAATTGTTTAATACTTTGTTTTATCTAAATTCCCCTCATGGGGATAGTGAATCTCCATTTTTGCTTGAAACAAATCAGATACTCTAAATACATTTTAATTGTTATTGTTTTTTTGTTTTTATTAGTTTTTTTAATTATTTTTTTTATTTCCTATTTTTAAAATGTTTCCAAATTGTATAAAGGATTGGGTTTTTTCTGCAGTAGTTTTCTCTAGCATTTTCCCTGGGTTTTTTTAATTTTTAAATAATAGAACTGCCTTTATAACGACATGAAATACCATGTTTCCCCAGAAAAACATTGTCCCCCTTTGGGAGTGGTGATGCACAGATGGTTTTTGGGAGAGTAACTTTCTCATTATGTTTTCCTCAATAAATTTGGGTTATGAAAAAAGATCAACATGGTTCCCCCCTCTCCATCTGTGTGTTGTTTTTTGTTTGTCCCCTCAGCCCTTTTTATCCATGTTTAATTTTTTAAAGCAAGTGTGATGAGAGCATTTATATGTCCAGGTAAGATTCCCAAACCCCCAACCCATCCTGTACATCTTTAAAAATAACTGTTTTTTTTTCTTTTCGACTAATTCATGTTCCCTTTGTTTTTTTTTTTTATTCCATACAAACCCAGTAAAAACAATAAGTCCCTTGTTTAAATTCATTTTAAACAAATTGTGGTCAGGTGGGATTTTTGGAAAGCATACAAACCCAAAAGGTAAAGTCAGTTTTTTTTGAAAACAGAATTAATGATTTTAAAAGACAAGCAAATTTTCCTTTCCCTAAAGGGGTTAATGGAATTACCCCTCTTTAGCCCAAATTTTTTAAATAGTGCCTTCCCACCTTCTCTTCCTATCCTTTGTAATCTTTTTTTTTTTTTTTTTTTTCCATGTGTTGGTTTTAAGTCCCTGAGTAAAAACCCAAAATTCCCAATATTTTTTTGAATTTCCTTTTTGGATTCCCAGATCAATCTTTTTAAATGTTTCCCATAATAATCTTATTTTCACTAATGCTTTTTTTTTCCTATTCCAAGCCCAAAATTACTTGTGTTTTTTTTCCCTCTTTGTTTTTAAGAATAAACCCTGATGTTTTTTCCCCCTTCCCAAACCTATCGAGAATCTCGATAGATTTTTTTTCAAATGATTTCTTATTCCCTGTGGTTCATCAGTTTGAGTGTCCGTCGGAAAAATGATATTTTGATTTCTTGTGTTCTTTTCTCCCCGATTTTGTATACCTTCAATACTATTTTTCTTCTTTTGATCATTAACGGATATATTTCTGCACATAATACGAAGATATATTAAGGTGAAACTGGATCCTCCCTTGCCTACAACCCCTTTCTATTGAGAACCATGGTGATGGTTTGGGCCCATTTACATAACAGTAGACCCCTTTAATGTTTTTGTAGAATACTTCTATTCCATTTACATATATCCTTTTTTACCTAAACCTACAGCCTCCAGCAACTTTTTGTGCATAAAATCCCCCAATCTAACGAGTCCCGAACGCCTTTTCGAAGTCCCTAAATTAATTAGCATCCCTGGGGATATATTATTTTATGTTGAGATGGTGTAATTAAATGTCATAAAAATTAAACCTAATGTTACAAACCTATGTTATCTATTTGGGACAAAATCCTGTCTGGTTCCTTCACAAAATCATGATGGAAGGGAACCCTTTTTAATTCTGTTAGCAATACAAGTGGAGCAATTTTTTATATATAAGTTTTTAAAAAGTGGAAAATAGGTCCTCCAGTTTTTTTACATATTCTTTTGGTTTTTTTCCTTCTTTGGGTATACAGATTATAAATACCTTCCTTTCTGGGTGTTTTTGATAGTTTCCGCCTTCTCTGAAACTTTTCATTTAGAGGCCCCGGGTTTTTACAAACACGCCGTTTTTTGTTTTTCCAAAAAGATTTGAAAAAACTCAGCTCCAAACCCATTCCGATCCAGGGCTTTTTTTTTCCGTTTCTTCATATTTTTCAAACGCAAATCCCCTGCTTCTTCTATTGTTTTATTTTTCACCTTGTAATGATTTAGTCTGTTTCTTCTGTTTAGTTTTCGGTATCTTTATTTCACCAAACCCTTCCAATATTGCATTTCACAGTTGATCTTTTTTTTTCGGTATAGTTTCCCCATAAAAAAATGTTTTACTGTAACTTTTTTATGTCCTTCTGGTTTTTTTTCCAGTAAATATTACCTTGTCCATCCATAGTTTTTTTTACAATTTGTTTGCTAATAAAGTTTACGCTTTTCTAAACTGCAAAAAATATTTACAAACCCCTTTTTCCCCATCTGGCAACCCATCTTGCTTTTGATCTTATTTAGTACACCATTCATAACCTTTTTTTTCTTTAGTGGATATCAGTTTCTCTATTAACTCCTCTTCAATTGGTCTTTCCCAAATCCTCCCTCTGATTTTTAAGTTTTTTTTACTCTCAATATCTTTTAAAAGGTTTTTGCATAAGGCTGTTTTTTTCTTTTACATTGTGATTCTCTTTTTTTAAATTGTGGCATACTGGGATGGATTTTTATTCTCTTTTCTTCATTAGTAAGAAGTCAAAAGAAAAGACCCGATCAGACACTGTTTAGTTTTTTAGGGTCTGAGCTGTTTTTTGACTGCCTATCTTGTTTTTCATCTTGGCTATTGTTAGCAAATTAATATCATTTCCCCTCATCTTTAATCTGTGTATTCCTTTGTTTTTTATTTTCCTTCTATAATTATTTATTCCGTCTACATAATATTCTTTTATCTTTTAGTAAGTAGAATGTATTAAAATTTTTCCAAAAAGTTTTTTGTTTGTTTTAATCTCCTTTCCGAATTGAAGCTTTAGTGTAATCAGTGAATGAATCAGATTATAGCCTGGTAAAAATGTCAGCATCTTCAAAATACCAATTAAATATTCTGACAAGAAGGAAGAAGTCTAGCCTACTTTGTTTGCAAGGGGTTAGGTCCCCTAACGCCCATGTTGTATCTCCCTACAATCCGGGTTGTTTTTTTCTCCCCCTATAATATCTGCTAATGAACAAATCTTGTAATCCATATCCTCAACTGCTTTTTTTTATTTTAGCTTTTGGGGTTTATTTATGTTTTTTATAATTGTAAACAATCAATTTTCCTGTTCTAGTACCAATTAATTAAAATCCCCCCACCACAATAACGTTGTTTTAATTTTTTTGTACGTTTATTTAATCTATTTTGTGAGTTTCCTCATAGAATGCTGGGTCCGTCTTTTGTTTGGTCCCATAAAACACTTACTAGCAACAAGTTTCCTTTTCATTTTTTGTAAATGGATTATGAATTGATATAAGTTTTTACCCTGCCAATATCTGGTTTCCCCACCTTTATTTTTTATTTTGAATTCGAAATTATTTGTTTAAAATAGTAAAAATTGCTACTCTCCCTCGAGCATTAGATCTGTATGAGGAGAAAAAAAAGCAGTCAAAACCCCCATTTTCCCCCTCCGCTTTTATAAAGCACTTTTTTCCGTATCTTTTTTTTTCAAAATGAGTAATCTTGTAGGCAGTATTAATAGAGTAATTGGTTTTTTTTTTCCTTAAATAATGGAAAATTAAATATTCCTCTTCCTTTTTTCCTCTGATAATTTTCCCCTAAACCTTGACAGTTTTTAAATGATGAAAATTGGTTTAACATGTTTACCCCTTGTTTACCTTACCTACTGAATCCATGGTGGTTTTCCTTCTCCTTGTAGTCCCAAAAACATTAAATAAAAAAAACCATCAAGTGCCACAAGAGGAATAATAAAAACAACAAACACAGGAAATCCAGTTTCAATGTCCACAAGGGCCAAGCAAAAAAGGAGTTAATACTTTTAACAACAGCATGCATTTGAACAATCATCGTAAATCATGGCTTGCCGTAATTACCCCGATGTGGAAATTAATACCCGTCCCATTTGGCTATGAGCTATACCTGCTATCTTTGTACCAGACAAACCATTTCTTTTGCGAGATGTCGATATTTGCTAATGTATGTAACCGACACGGGCTGTATACGTATAACATAAGAAACAAAAAACGTGGAGAAAGTCTTAAATAAACCAATGATAACAACAAGAAATTAAAAATGTTTTAAAAGTGTACTCAGCACTTGAAAGTCCTGCACTTGAACGCCGTTCGTTTTGCCATTCAAGTCTTGAAAAATTCACATTCAAATATATACAATGTTCTATATTTATTTGCCAAAAACGGACCAAAAAAAAACAAACAACAAAAAACCCAAAAAAAAAAAAAAAACAAACAAAGAAAACACCACACACACCACACACACCAAACACACAAAAACACACACAACACACACACACACACACACACACACACACAAAAAGCAAACCCGCAAACCGCGAGCATAAAAACAGTAACAGCATACAAAAAAGCAACATTAGATTTATCGAACTGGAAGCCCCCTTCCCCCTTTCTTCTGAATGAACATCATCAAAACATCAAAACATCATCAAATATTCCATGCCCGCATCACCCCCCTCCCCCCCCCCCCCCCCCCCCCCCCCCCCCCCCCCCCCAAACCCCGCCCCCGCCCCCCAAAAAAAACACCCCCCCTCCACCCCCCCCAAACAACGCCCCCCCCCCCAAACCACCCCTCCCTCTTCCCTAAACATCCAACAAACTGGAGCAAAAAAAAAATCTCCCCAGGCGGAAAAAATACACCTGTTTTTTTAAAATTGGGTCCCCGTAAAACTGGGAAAAAAACCAATCAACATTTTTTTAGAGAATCTCCCGCAGATAAAACCAAACTTAACTTGCCCGATGAAATCATGAAAAAAGCAAAAAACCCCAATAAACAACAGCCGCCAAAGCAACCGCCGTAAGCCAGTAAAGTAGTGACAGCACAACCCAGAAAGTTTGCAGTATTTTTTATGAAAGAAAGTTGGGGGGTAATAAATCCCCCCAAAAAGGGAAACAGCAAGAAAGTAAGCAAACGGGCAGCAGGCAACTAGCAGTATAGTAAAAAAAAGTGGGAAAAGCAAGCGGGTTAGCAGAAAAGCAAGAAACAGCAGAGCCCCCAACCTGGTAAAGGTAAAATGTATTTTATAAATCACAAAATTTAAAGTAAAAAAAAATTGAAATAAAAAATAAAAAAAAAAAAGAAGAAGAGAGAGAAGAGAGAGAGGGGGGGGGGGGAGAGGCGAGAGAGGGCCAGAAAATAAGCAACACGACAGGGAAAGAAAGGGAATTGACCCAAAGGAGAACCCTCCCCCGGAAATGAAAAAAAGTTAAAAGGGCCCATCCCACACCCCACCTTCCTAAGGGAGGCTTTTTTTTTGGGGGGGGGGGGGGGGGGGGGGGGGGGGGGGGGGGGGGGGGGGGGGGGGGGGGGGGGGGGGAAAAAAAAACGGGGGGGGAAAAAAAAGGGGGGGGAAAAAAAGGGGGGGCCACCTTTCCCTTCTAAAATTTCCCAGCACCAAAAATTTACAAAAGTAGAACAACTCACAACGTGGGCAGTTTTTTCCCCTTTAAAAAACTTTACTTTCCCCGTCCCCCGGGCCTGGTTTTAACCAAAGCTCATTCACGGACCGGGGCCCCCCCTCTCCCCCCCCTCCCCCCCCCCCCCCCCCCCGAAAAAAAAAAAAAAAAAAAAAAAAGCAAAAAGAAAAAAGAAAAAAACACCAAAAAACACACACACAACACCCCCAAAACCCACACAAAAAACACAACCAACACCCAAACCCCCCATCAAAAAAACCCCCGGGGGGAAGGGGGAAAAAAAAAAAAAAAAAAAAGGGGAAAAAAAAAAAAAAAACCCCCCCCCCCCCCAAACATTTTTTTTTTAAAAATAAATTTGGGGGAAGCCCCCCCCTCCCAATTTTTAAAATTTTTTTTTTCGGGAAAACCCCAAAAGGGAAAACCCCAATTTTTATCTTTCCCAACCCCCGAACCGGGAAAAAAAAACCCACCCCAAAAAATGAAAACAACGGGCAAAAAAGAAAACCCAACACAAAACAATGAAATTTTTAAAGAGTTCAGGGGTGGGGGAGAAGGCCCTTTCGGGGCCAAACGGGTTTTTTTTAAAGGCCCAAGTTTTTTTTACCCAAACCCAAAAGAGGAAAAAGGGGGTTTTTGCAAGCCCCCAAAAGGGGGAAAAGCAAAAAGACATATACACAGGAAAAAAAGTTTAAAAAATTTTAGGGAATTTATGGGGGTTTTTGGGGTTTTTTGGAAGTTTTAAATCGGGGCCTTAACTTTTTTTTTTTCCTTAAAATTTTAAATGGGGCCTCACCAGCCCCCCAAAAAACCAAAACCCCAAAAAAACCAAAAAGGGGGCAAAAAAAAACCCATTGTACAAAAAAAATTTTCAAAAAAATACTCGGGGGGCGCTCGCGCACACATCCCATCCCAAAGAAAACCCCAACCCCAAAACCACACACCCCAACCAACCACCCCCCAACAAAACACAAAACCAAAAAAAAAACCCAAAAAAAACAAAAACCCCCAAAAACACCCCACCCCCCTCCCACCCCCCCCCCCCCCCCCCCCCCCCCCCACACAGACTCGCACGGCGCTGCGCGCATTGCCGGCCCCCCCCCCCCTCCCTTCCCTCGTGCAATACCCAATAAGTTGCGCAAGCTAACCAAGACACACACGCAAACACACGCACTCGCGAGCGGCGCACGTGCTTGCACACACACACACGCCCAGCCGCAACACATCACACACAGACCTTTGAATCTCTAAGCATGTCAATTGATAACAGGGCTAAGACAAAACATACTCTGTTTGCAACCAATTAATTCCGTTTTGTCTCCGACATGAATTATTCTACAGAATTAAATAGTAAAAAAATAGCAATTACGCCATCTTTTTTACCTGTACCACTTGGGAACAAATTAAACCTACTTTTTGATATTGATCATACAGAATTTGATGCAAAAGTCGAATTCACTCCAAAACGATTCTTTGAAAAAATTAGTTACATGATCACATGGAAAATTACATAGTGATTACATTAAAATATTCACAGATGGATCTGTACATAATGGCAACTGCAGGTTCAGCATTTGTAATTCCTACTATTGAAAACAGTCCAAACAATATCATATAGGTAACACTATTCAGTTTTTACTGCAGAGTTGTTAGCTATTTTAATGGCTTTACAGCAAATATGAGGAGTATACACTCTGAATAGGTTGTAAAATTTTACTCCTGTGATAATTCTAAATACGGCATTACAAAGCAATCAACACATCAAATGCCAAAAACTGTCATGAATGATACTTATAAATCAGACATGTAAATTCATCAATTGGCATTTAAGAATCTTTTTAATTAAATGCCAATTGATGAAATTACATGGTCTGAATATCTAGTATCATTTCAAGACGTTATTTTGGCATTTTGATGTTTTGATTGCTCAGTAATTCCGATTTTAAGAACTACACAACAGACTCGTAAAAATTAAACAACTATTCATAGGTAACTCCACGAATATGCTGTAAAGCCATTAAAATAGCTAACAACTCAGCAGTACAAACTGAATAGAGATTACATATATGATATTGTTTGACTTTTTTCATAGTAGGAATCTACAACGCTGAACCAGCATTGCCATTACGTACAGATCCACGTGAATATTTTAATGTAATCACTATAGTAATTTTCCATGTGAACATTAACTAAATTTTTCAGAACGTTTTGGAGATTGACTTTGCTCAATTCTGTATGATCAATATCATAAGTAAGGTTTAATTGTTCCACAAGATGTACAGGTAAAAAAGATTGGCAATTAATTCTATTATTTTTACTTTTTAATTCCTTGTAGAATTAATCATGTCGGAGACAAACAATTAATTTGTTGCAAACAGTGTATTGTCTTAGCCCCAGTTAACAAAGTCATGCTTAGAATCAAGGTGTGTGTGTGTGTGCGCGCGGTCGTGTGTGTAGAGTGCAAGCACGTGCGCCCGCTTCGCGACCTGTGCGTGTGTTTTGCGTGTGTGCTCTTGAGTATCGTTTGCGCACACTTATGTGGGTATCAGAGGGAATGTGAGGGGGTGGGGTCCGGGCAATGCGCGCGCGCATCGATGCGAGTCCTGTGTGAGGGTGGGTGGGATGAGAGGGTGTGTGTGTATGTGTGTGTGCTTAATGAGTGTTTGTGTGTGTATTATGGTTAGTGTGTGTTGTGTGTGCGTGTGTGTGTGCGTGCATGGTAAGTGTGCTCGAGCGCACCCGAGTAATTGTGACATATTTTTGTACAAATGGATCTTTTCGCCTCGTTTGTATTTGTTTGGTTTGGATTTGCTGTGAGGCCACATAACCTAAGAAAATACAGAAGTACGTCTGATGTATCATTCACAACACAAGAGCCCAATAATCATCAACGTTCAGCTCTCACTGTGTATATGTCTTTTCTGCTCGCCCTTTGGACTTTGCAAGTCACTTTTCTCATGTTTGATAAACACTTGTACCCTTTAAAACCTGTGGCAGATGTCCTTCTCACACACTGAACACTTGAAATCTACTTGACTGTGTTTGGTATCCTGATGCAGTAATACACTTTATAGAAGGATTTTTCCAGGTTCGGATTGGGAAAGATAAATTTGTTTTCCTTTACAGCTTTACCTAAGAAAGATAATTTGCAACTCCACAATCAATATGAACAAAAACTGTCGGACATCATGAATGCATTTTTTTCCCTTCCATCTTTCCCTTCTTTCCTCTCTTTCTTTCGTTTATCCCTCGTTTCTTTTGATGTGTGTGGTGTGTTGTGTGTGTGTGTGTGTGTGTGTGTGTGTTTTGTGTGTGTGTGTGTGTGAGTTTGTTTTCTTCCTTTCTTGCTTGCTTTTTTTTTTTTTTTTTTTTTATTCGGGGTGGGGGGGGTGAGGAGGGAGATGGGGTGTTACGGTCCGTGAATGAGCTGTGTTAACGCAGCGAGACGGCAAGTATGTAAATATTACGGAACTGCACGTTGTGAGTGTCTCAATGATGTAAAATTGGTAGCTGAGATGAGTAAGGAAGAGTGGCCAACCCTTTATGTCCCCCCTTTTTCCCCCGAGGACCCCCCCCCTCCCCCCCCGGTGGAAAAAGAGGAAAAGCCATAGAGGAGATGGGTTATGGGCCCTTACTACAGTCCGTGAGATTCTCTGTCCATCTACCCTTTCTCTCCCTGTCGTCGTTTGCTATCTGGCTCCGCCTCCCCCCCCCCGCTCTCTCTCTCTTCTCTCTCTCTTTAATTATATTTGTTTATCATCGATCATTACTAATTATTGTGGATCATAAACCTTACAACCAGTGGCCTGCTGCTGCTACTGCTACAGCTGCTGCAGCTATTTCTACTACTGCTAGTCGGCCTGCATGCCGCTTGCTACTGATCCTCCAACAGCATGTTCAGCAATGTCCTGTCTGCACTTATGCTTTCTTGAACTCCGCCGAATTGCTTCTAATCGCCATCTCTCAGTCAGAAAACACAACAAAAGCCTCTTGGTCTTCGCATTTGTTCTATCCCGCCTGGATTACTGTAATGCTCTTATGTCTGGCTCTCCCTCTCATCTCATCAAAAACTTCAAAGAGTTCAGAATCATGTCTGCCCTCTCATCTTCCGCACTTCTAAATATAACCAGTAACCTCCATTGCTCCGCTCTCTCCACTGGCTCCCTGTTCACTAAGAATATCCTACCAGATTGCCTCTCTCTGACTTCAAATCTATCGAGATCTATCTGTCCTGAGTATCTCACCCACCTGTTATTACATCTTTACACCCCATCTCGGGCTTTACGTTTCCTCATGTGACACTCGTACTAACAGTATCCCCACTGTTGCTGCAACTAAAAACCTATGGTCAACGTTTCCTTTTGCCCTATCAAGCACCAACTACCTGGAATCAATTGCCTCGCTCTCTCAGATACTCACCCTCACTGCCTACATCAAGCGCCTTCTCAAAACTCATCTGTTTCCTAGGTAACTCGTCATCCCTGAGACCCGACGTTTGCAATGTGTGATGCGAGTGTCTGCTTATGTGGTGCGTTCGTGCCTGTGTGATGAGTGGTTTGCGTGTATGCATGCTTGTTAGTTTGTGTACCCCCCCTTGCATGATTTTGATTGCCTTATTCTTCATGTATGAATTGTTATCAACTGTGTGATTTGATGTCTTGTTTGTGATATTGTGTCACCGCCTAGGGCATACAATGAATAGGCGTCATAAATGTTCAAATAATAATAATAATAAAAATAAAAATACTTCTGCTGCAGCATCTTCTGCTAACTCCCACCACTACTACAACTACTGCAACTGCTGCTGCTGCTGTCACTACACTGCTACTGCTGCTGCTACAAGCTGCTGCTGCTGTTTACTTACTATTGCTGTTTTTCGCTACTATCATGAATATCATCGGCAGTAGTTAGCGTTATCTGGCGCATGAATCTCTAAACAGATTGATGTACTCTCAGTATACGGACCTATCAAACAGGTCTGTATTTTTCGCGCTGGCAGATTTTTTGCTCCAGTAATGTGCGGATGTTTTAGATAAGAGTAGGTGGTGGGACGTGGGCGGTGTGTGGTAGTTGAGTGAGGGGGTGTAATGGCGGAAGAGGCTGTTGGGATAGGGGGGGGGGGAGTGGGAGGATATGCGGCATTAATTTGAAAGATGTTTGATGTTTTTGATGATGTTCATTCAGAGAAAGGGGAATGTGCATCCAGTTTCGATAAATCTAATGGCTATTTGTATGCTGTACTGTTTTATTCTCGCGGTTTGCGGTTTGCTTTGTGTGTGTGTGAGTGTGTTTGGGGGGGGGTGTGTGTGTGCTGTGTGTGTGTGTGTGTTGTTGAGTGTGTAGTGTGTGTGGTGTGAGTGTAGTTGTGTGTGTGTGTGTGTGTGAGGTGGTGAGTGCTGTGTGTGTGTGTGTATTCATATGTTTTTTGGTTGTTGTTGTTTTTGTTTGGTCCGTTTTAGGCACATTACAGATAGAACATTGTATATATTTGAATGTGAATTTTCAAGACGTTGAATGGCAACGAACGCGTTCAAGTTCATACTTCAAGTGCCAAGAGAACACATTTAACATTACAAATACTTGTTGTTATCATTGGTTTATTTTAATACTTTCTCCACGTTTGTTTCTAAGTTATATGTAGTACAGCCCGTTGTACCGGTACATACATTAGTCAAGTATCGCCATCTCGCAAAGAAAAGTTGTCTGGGTACAAAGATAGCATAAAAGCTCACAGCCAAATTGCGGTATAAATTCACATCCGGTGTAAATACGCAAGCCATGATTACGATGATTGTTCAAATCGAATGCCTGTTGTAAAGTATACACCTTTTTTGCTGGCCCTTTGTGACATTGAACTGGATCCTGTATTGTTTTGCTTTTATTCCTCTTGTGGCCCTTGATGGTTTGTTTATTTAATTTTTGTACTACAAAGTAAAACACCACGGGGTATTCAGGTAGAAACAAGAGTGCAAACATGTTTAACAATTTCATCATTGAAACTGTCCAAGGGTCAAGGACTTAATCAGAAAAAGAAGAGATATATTTCATTATTTAAAAAGAAAAAACAATCCTCTATATACTGCCTACAAGATACTCATTTTGAAAAAGATACGTGAAAAGTGCATTAAAGCGGAATTGGGTATGACTGTTTTTTCTCCTCAAACAGATCTAATGCTCGAGGAAGTATTCAATACTATTTAACAATAATTTCGAATTCAAAATAAATAAGTGGAAACAGATATGCAGGGTAACTTTATCATCATATCATTTACAACAAATAACAGGAACTGTTGCTAGTAAGTGTATATGACCAAACAAAGACGACCCAGCATCTCAATGATGAACTCACAAATAAGATTAAAACGTACAAAAGATAACAACGTTATTGTGGTGGGGATTTTAATATGGTACTAGAACAGGAAATTGATTGTTACAATTTATAAACCACATAAAAAACCCAAAGCTAAAAAAGCAGTTGAGGATAAGATACAAGATTTGTCATTAGCAGATATATGTGAGAAAAACAACCCTGTATTGTAGGAGATACACATGGCGTTAGACCCTACCCCCTTGCAACAAAGTAGGCTAGACTTCCTTCCTTCTGTCAGAATAATTTAATCTGGAATTTTGAAGATGCTGACAGTTTAACCAGGCTATAATCTGAGATCATTCACTGATTACACTAAAGCTTCAATTCGGAAGGAGAATAAACACAAAACTTTTTGGAAATTTAATAACATCTCTACTAAAAGATAAAGAATATGTATACGGAATAAAATAGATCTAATAGAAGAAATAACAAAGGAATTCACAGATAAAGATAGGGAATGATATAAATGCAAACAATAGTCCGAGATGAAAACCATTTCAACAGCTCAACCCTAAACTAACATGTCCCCTGATCGGGTCTTTCTTGACTTCATACTAATGAAGAAAAGAGATAAATCCATCCAGAATGCCACAATTAAAAAAAGAGAATCACAATGTAAAGAAAACAGCCTTATGCAAACTATTAAAGATATTGAGATTAAAGAACTAAAATCAGCGGAGGAGTTGAAGACAATTGAAGAGAGTAATATAGAACTTATTATCACTAAGAGAAAAGGTTAGGAAAGGTGGTACAACTAAATCAAAAGCAAGATGGGTTTGAGATGGGAAAAGGTTAGTAAATATTTCTGCAGTTTTAGGGGAAAGCGTAACTTTAGTTAGCAACATATTGAATACACTGGATGGACAGGTAATAAACTGGGACAAACCAGAAGACATAAAAGTTACAGTAAAACATTTTTATGAGGATCTATACCGAAAAAGATCAACTGTGAAATGCAATCTTGAAGATTTTGGTGAATAAGATACCGAAACTAACATGAAGAACAGACTAAATCTTTACAAGGTGAAATATAATAGAAGAAGCATGGATTGCATGAAAAATATGAAGAACGGAAAAAGCCCTGGATCGGGATGGGTTTGGAGCTGAGTTTTCAAATCTTTTGAAACAATCGGACTGTGTTTGTAACGCCGAGCTCTTAAATGAAAGTTTCAGAGAAGGCTAACTATCAACAGCCAGAAGAAGGTATTATAATCTGTAATACCCAAAAGGAAAACCAAAAGAATATGTAAAAAACTGGAGACCTATTTCACTTTTTAAACCTTATAAACAAAATTGGCTCCACTTGTATTGCTAACAAGAATAGAAAAGGTCCTTCCTCACTGTGAGTAGTGAAGACCAGACAGGAATTGTTTCCAAATAGATACATAGGTTAATTTATGACATAATACACCATCTCAACATAAAAAATAGTCCAGGGATTGCTAAATAAATTTATACTATCAAAATGGCGTTCGACTCGTTAGAATTGGGATTTTAATGCACAAAGTGCTGGAGGCTGTAGTTTAAGGTAAAGTATAATATGTAAATGTGATAGAAGTATTCACAAAACACATTAAGTCTACTCTTTAGTCGTAAATGGCCAAACATGCACCATGATCTCAATAAAATGGGGTAAATGGAGGCAAGAGATCCAGTTACACCATATATCTTCGTATTAATTGGCAGAAAATATTATCCTTAATGATCAAATAAGAAAAAGTATAGAAGGTAGAACAAATCGTGAGGAAAGAACACAAGATATCACAATTTGCCGACGACACTCACTGAATGAACACAGGGAACAATAAATCATTTGAAAAATCTATCGAGATTCTCGATAGGTTTGGGAAAACATCCATGTTTATTCCCTTTAAACAAAGAGAAAACACAAGTAATATTGGTGCTTTGAGACAAAAGCATAGTGAAATAGATATATGGAAACATTTAAATATGATCTGAGGAATCCAAAAGAAATTCAAAATATTAGGAATTTTGTTTTACACAGGACTTAAACACACATGAAAAAAGAAACTACATAGATGAATATAGAAGTGAAGGCACTATTTTAAAATATGGCTAAAAGAATCCTTACCCCTTTAGTGAAGAATTTCTGACTTAAAATCATTAATTCTGTCAAAACTGCTTACCTATGGATGATGCTTCCAAAATCCACCTGACACATTTGTTAAAGATTACAAGACTTATGTTACTGGATTAGTAGGAATAAAAAATAGACTGAATTAGTCTAAAAACAAGTGTTATTAAAGAATAACAGGATGGTTTGTTTGTGAATCTAAACCTGACATAAATGCTCCATCACGCTTTAAAAATTAACATGGATAAAAAGGACTGAGACAAACAATCACACCGATGGAGAGACATGTAGAACTTTTCATACCCAAATATTGAGAACATTGAGAAGTACTCTCCAAACCAACTGTGCATCACCACTCAAGACAATGTTTTTCTGGAAACATGTATTCATGTCGTATAAGCAGTTCTATTATAGAAATAAACCATTAAAATGCTAAGAGAACTACTTGCCGAACCCCACCCCCGCCAATCCTTACAATGAACATTTTAAAAAGGAAATAAACAAATAAAAAACAAAAACTGGAACAATAGAAATGTATTTATGAGTAATCTGATATGTTTTTCAACAAATGGAGATTCACATCCCATGAGGAATTTAGAACAAAGGATAACATGAAATAGATTTCCTATCTTATGGTGGATGTATAATATCCATTAACGATACATCAGTGAACAAGGGATTTGAGTAGTAGAGATAAAAGATAACACTGAAGCAGAATCAGCAAAGGCATTAAAGAAAATGATATTCTGTAGATAAAGGTTCCAAAACTTATTACAGAATTATAGAAAAAGTATAACTGGGAACCAAACTGATGTGCAAAAAGGGACTGAGAAGCTGAGAATAGGACCGTATACCGTGGAAGAAATGTTTTAGAAAAATTCATCAATAAGATATTAAGCTAAAATGGATGCATAATGAGAAGGACAATCGAAAATTGCAACTAATGAGTAGCTTCTGAAAGAAATGGGGAATAGTATAAATGTTATACCTGGTAGTTTCTGTGAAGAGAAAAAGACAGCATTGAACATATGTTTCTGTAGATGCAACACGTCCAATGATTTCTGGAAGAGAGACAGACGAAGAGACAGTATTCTTGGTCTAGGCTGCAATGTCGCGATCATTACAAAGGAAAGTGTAATAATAGCGAATAATCTGTCTCCGGACTGAAAACACAATAATATTTGGAAGTGCAGAAGACAATTCCACAACTGATACTATCATTCGAACTTATCATACTGATAGTCCAAAAACTACATTTTTAGCTGTAAAATAAACAAATGTAAGCCAATCAATAACAGATTTCTTAAAAAATACTAAAGAGAGAGATATAATCATGAAAAATACAATAGCAAGCTGTACAATTGAATCTGCAAAAATTAAACACAAATTGGATCAATTATGAAAGTATTATTTGAAAATTTAATAATCAGAACATCATAAGATAACCTGGATTTAATACGTGCGAATGAGAGGATATGTTCAGGATGAGTAAGGGTAATTTCAAAAGGTATTCAATAACAGTGAGGTGAGTGGTTGTAGCCTGTGCCGCTGCTTGTCTGCCATGCAGATGCCGCGGCTGGGACCCGTATGGCCGATCAGGCCAACGTTAGCTTGTTAGGTTGTTTGTTGGTTGGTCGGCGGTGCACGGCTAGTGAGTAGGATGTAGCGATTGACATAATGGTATCGGCTTAAGTGAACATATAATTAACTTTCGATTTTGTGAATTGTTAAAGAAATATAAAGAGACTGTATGGACCGGATTTCTGTTGCTGGTGTGTACACTCAAGCTGGGAAATGCTTACGTTCTGTGTTTAAATCTAGAATATGGAAGGATCATTACAGTGAACATAAAAAAATGTTATGCGGTTATATACAACAGCTATCACATGGTACCACACGGAGGAAAAGCATGACTTCATTATTATAATTGGAATAATTATAATGTATATTGTAATAAGAGTATTATGTAATTCATAAGAAGAGAGAAAGTGGGGTGTGTGGTGTGTAGGGACGGAGGGGGATTAGTGAGTGTAGAGAGCGTGGTGATGTGTTTGTTTCCTTTATCGTGCTGGTAAGTTTTTGTAATGAACACCAAGAGGATTTGTGCGATAGGTGATTTTTTGTTTGTTTGTTGAATGTGTGAAGATCCAACAAAAATAAAACAACCTTTCCTCGCATAACATTGAACTCTCAGCTCAAATCCTTTCAAGCCGATAAAAAAGGATATCTCGTTCTATACTTTCACGGATTATTTTTCTACATAAAATGACATAAACACTTGGTACTAATATGATTAACAACAAAAAATAAGTGTATAATTTTCATCCGCGAAAAGTACAGGTCAAGTGAAATATCATGTTGAATGAAAGAATGAGAATGATAGAAAATGAAGGAACTGGTGGAATAGGAAGAGGAGAGAATGAGTAAAGAAAAAAAAAAATATTAGTCCAAACAAAAGAAAGAAAAAGTCATGCTTAGAATCACTTGATTTTCTACAATACATAATGCAAGTTTATTGTGCAAATGATTTTAATACAAACTTAGCTGCAGAGATTTTCTAGTGTATCATCAATAGAGAACCACTCCTGCTTCGTTATATACCCAGAGATTTGTTAAGCATGAGTCGGCACACCTAGTGCCAGTTAAAGGCTTTACAAGTCTATACTATTTAGCTTTTTTAACAAAAGTTTTGGTGCACTAAAAGAAAGAGTCCTGTGGCCGTAGTGTTTAAACGCTAACGAACTAAGTGATAGTTAGTGCAAGACATAAAAGAGGTGGTTTGTGTCCTGACCCCAACGCAGTTTTACCTAATAAATTTTGAGAAAATTTAAAGCTTTCTGGCTTATATTTAATATAAGTCTAAAATGTTTGATTCCACGTAAGTTTGGATGATAAATATACACCTAGAAAACCTTACGCTTGCGAATAATTAATGACACTGCACCATTAGAGAAATCAGGCAGTATTTCCTTGGTTATGCCCCGAATTAAAAAGTACCATATGTGTTTATTCTAATGATAAAGAAAGTCATTTTTCCTTCAATAAATAAACAATTATATTTTAAGTTCGCGATGAGTTACACGTTTTTAGGTATAGTAAGAGCACAAATGTGGAGTATTTACGCTTCATTGTCACCTTCATTTGTGAGTGTAGTGTGTAGTTTTTGAGTGTTGTGTTTGTGAGTTAATATAGTCGTGTGTGAGCCTTGTTTGTTAATGTGTAGTGTGTGTAAGTTGTGAGATGTCTAGAATTATACATCATTAACAATTAACATATAGTGTCAACGCTGAGTAGACCATGGGTGTAATCAGTGCCTCCTCTCTATGTATAGGCCTTCGAATAACAAGCTTGTCCTGCTACTCCCTCTCCTACCCCCCCCCCCTCCCCTCCCTTTTCTTCCCCTCCATCAGTCCACACACAATATCCATCCCCGTCCTCCTTAACCTATCTATAATTATAAAATAATTTAAAAGTTGTGATCTTTTCAGGGGTGTATTGGGGCATGGGTAGAGTGAGGGCTATGGTAACAATTGTAATAAGTAACTTTTAGACCTACTGAGCATACGGGTTAGTGCGGTGTAGTTGTATTGACAGGTATCTTGAGGCGTTTATTAAATACTATGTACTCAACAGAAAGATTCAATAATAATCGAGTGCACCGAGAATATTTATTTTTTTCGTTGGAGCGAGGTGTTAAAGGCAGGGAAAATTGTGTGAAGTCAGAAAAAAGGTTTTGATGATATTGTAGGATGGCTCATGTTTCCAAAATTTTCATACAATATTCATGTGAAGAATGGATTCTTGATCAACATTTGCAAAGCCCAAAAATGATTCTTCATGAACATGAGCGGTTTACAACAGAAGACTTGTGGTAAATTATGATTATACGGCAAGCTTTCTGTCCAGAGAGAAGATAGAGAGAGAGAGAGAGAGAGAGAAGAGATAGAGAGAAGAGAGAGAGAGAGAGAAACAGAAAGAGACTAACAGGCACCCAGACACATAGTAGAGACAGATGAAATGTGGAAAAATACGACGAACCAGCCATAGCACCACAAGCGCACCCATAATGCGAACGACGGCTCCAATCATGAAAAAAAAGAAAAGAAAATACAAGAAAAGAAAAGTCAACAACACAAACAAACAAACGAAACTTCTTTAGAACAGATCTCGGCCAAGGCCTAACGGATCCTGGTGGATGTCTGGCCTTTTGATCCGATCCGCGCCACAGATCCCCGCACCAACGTTAATTCGATTTCTGGCCATATTCCGTCTTCAGCAGCAAAGAGTTCCGTGTGAAATCGGTCTGGACGTTTTTGCTGTAATCGTTGCTGACATAAAAACAAACAAAGCACAGCCGCGTAATGAAAACCTAACCTTTTGAGGAGAGTAATTCGTGGGAAAAAGAGTCCAGAAGAGGAGGAGGTGAAAAAAAGCAGGCGGAAGACATCGTTTTGATAAAGCTCAAATTTCACACACAATTACCCGCACAAACGGGCTAGTCTAGTGCAGAAACGCACAAAGTTCCCTATATAACCCCACGCGTCCATCTCCCACCCCAACGTCTACCCTCCTCCACCTCCCTACCACCGCCGCCCTTTTATCCCCGCCCCCCTCCCGCCGACCTCCCCCCCCCAACTTTAATAAAAAAAAAAAAGGTAGAGGGGGGGTGGGGGTGATTTGTAGAGGTGTACGAAAAAAAGTGGACGGAAAGAACTCGAGCTCGATTCCTATATTCATGACTTCCTGGCAGAAAAAAAAGAAGTATGGGACGGTAGAGGAGAAGAAGGAGGTGCGAGGGGATGGGAGGTAGGTTGAAAGGGAATTAGGGGATGGGGGTAATAGAAGCCTGGTAATTTGACATATTTGATTTGAAAAAAAAAAAAAGGAGTCGAACATAACATTCGCTTTGCGTCAATAGATTTAGTTTGAATGCAGGGGTAGAGCCGTCCGTGTTTTCTGGCGTGCTAACACTTCGAGTAGTATTGTCAGGAGGTGTTCCATCAAACATTAAAACATTGACAGGGGTGCCTGAAAGGGACTTTATTTCTACCTTTTTTGTTGCTGTAATTCTTCTTCTCCTCCTCCTCCTCCTCTACTTTATGTTTTCTACTTCTCTTCTTTTTTTGTTATTGTTTTGTTGGGTGGTGTGTGGTGAAGTATATTTGTATGTGTGTGTTGGTATTGTGGAGGTGGTGATGGTATTTTTGTGTTTTTATAGTTGTTGTTGTATGTTGTTCTACTTCTGCCTTGTAATGACTTTTACCCCTGTTTGTCAACAAGATGCATCATACATATTCAAACATACAAATATTGACACACTGATCGACCGACCGACTGACAGACCTACCGAGCAGACAGACGCTGCGCCAAAGTCGCGCGCACTCACACACACACACACGACCAACACACACACATGGTAGACACACATCACACACAGCAACACACAACACACACACATCACACGAGCAAGCACGCACAAACACATAACTAGTGCACGTGCTCGCGACGTACACATTCATTGTCACACAGGGCAAACACACGCTGCACGACACTCACTTTCACACACACACACCCACACACACCACACACACAACACAGCGCGCGCGCTGTGCGGATGCGCGGCGCGTCGTTGTGATATAACATGTGTTTAAATCACGTACGTTTCAACATCGGTTAGTGTTAGCATGCCAATGTGATGTGTGTACGAGCGTTGTCTGTGTATATGCGTGCGAACCTCTGCGTCCGTCGGTGTGATGTGTGTGGTTGTGATTTTTGTGTGTGTAGTTTGTGTGTGTTTGTGATGTGTTGTAGGATGTGCTATGCTTTTCGTGTGCGTAATGTATTCTAACTCTCAGTTCGTTCCACCAGTATAGAACTACAACTATCAGTAATAATCCACTTGCCAGAATAAATCGTAATACAGTTTACAGCACACGGGCACTCTAGCGCAGCGACCGCACTGTTATAAGTGATCTCAAATTTCAGACATCATTTTGCTCATGGGTATTCGAGTAGGCCGGAGTTTATGGGGAGGATATACATTTCCTTGAAAAGGGAGGATGATCAGTAGTTTCAGAAGAATATTCTTGTGCCGCAAATACAGTTAAAAAATGACTGAAGGTATGTGCAAATCAAAGTTCGTCTAATCGAGTTCCTTCTAATCAGTATGTCCGTTGTAAATTTCTATTTATCAAACGCACGCACGCACGCACACCACGTACACACAACACACACACACACACACACGACACCACACACACATGGCGCGCGCAGTGAGCGCACACAGCACACACACACACGACATACACAGCCACACACATACACAGACCATACACAACACACCAACGCACGCACACACAACATGCTATGCCCACGCGTAAAAGATGTCTGTATAATAAACGAGCAGAAACATTTTGCATGGTATGGTAAAGCTGCATTGTCGAAGACAGGGCTACAGCAATGACTCGTTTAAAAAAAAAAAAATTGACGGTTGATCTTTTCTGTCTGCTCTTTAAAATCGTACAAACACGTCAACTCGTAAGTAACTGCCATTCATTCTAATTAACTATCAATCTAACAATCGTAACTAGATCTAACAATCGATCTATTCTATCAATCTATCTATCTGTCTGTCTGTCAGTCTGTTGTCCACTATCTATCTATCTATCTATCTAATCAATCTATCTATCTATCGATATTATCTTTGGTTTTGCCCCAAGCAACTTTTTTCTAAAATGCAGAACCATTATTATATTAATTATAATGATAAGCAGTACTCTAAAAGTATGTGTCACTTTGTTCAACAAACAGAGTGCTCCTAATAGTGTTTTTTGGATTACACCGCTACGGTAAGTGCAGGCCTTTATGAAGTCTTCGTACGCAAGAACGATCACTTTCTTCTCAAGCGAAGAAAGGACGAAGTGTGTGTGTGTGTGTGCGTGCGATGCGTGCGCGCGCGCGCGCGCGCGTGAGTTGTGTGAGTTGCGTGTGTGTGGTTTTGGTGGTGTGTGTGTGAGAGAGCGAGAAGAGATGAGAGAGAGAGAGAGAGAGAGAGAAGAGAGAACGCAAGACCCGTTAGATATTACATCAACCCACTTAGTTGGTGTATTCACTAGATGTATGATGACACTTAGTACGACACCACAATAGTCCCAACAAACATCTTGATTATATCAAACTGCAAGTATATGTGTAGGCCGAGTTATGAATTTTTTGATCGTAGGGAAACAAACATTACACCCTCAAATGGGTAAAGACGAAAAGGTGCGCGCGCGCGCGCGCGTGCCGCGTGTGTGTGTGTGAGAGAGAGAGAGTATAGAGTGAGAGAGAGAGAGAGAGAGAAGAGAATAAGAAAGAGAAGTGAAGAAGAGAAAGAGAGAGAGAGAGAGAGAAGAGAAGAGAGAGAGAGAGAGAGAGAGAGAATATCAGAATATGATCAACGAACATTTCTTCGTTTTAATATATGTTTTGCTACAGAATTAAGATGTAATGGAAAGATAGAATTAAGATAAGAAAAAAACACAGATGGCTTGTAATGTGTCACCGAAGTCCTCTGAGGATGTCACTCAGTCTTATTGATACGAAAAATAGGGGACAGACGACAGTGGAAGTGAAGGATACCTGTAATTAAGAAGGATACATGTTACGTAAACGAAACAGAGTCAGGTTTCCTAGTGTCCATTAATCCTCTCGCAGTTATAACATGTCCATATACGAAATTTCGTGATTGTTTTTTTTCATCAAATGTGTATACGTGGGACAAAGTAATATTTGTACGTAAAGAAACGAGTACGGTTTTACGTCCATACATTCGCGTAAGAAAACGTAGTGTTAATGTATACATAGGGTTCCGAATCACATGCCCCCGTTCCACCTATAGGTGGGTGGGGGGGAGGAGGGGTGGGGAGGGTGGATTGTACTCGCTTGCGTCCTGCTTCACCTGCGAAGTCCAGAGGTGAACCTTTCCCCATTTCACTGGTCACTGACATTTGGTAATGGTAGCTCTGCGGCGTTGTCACCTTACCGACTTATCAGACGATCCACAGAATAACACACTTCTATGTCACCACGTAAATAACGACAGCTGTTTTTCTACCAATCGCAAGAAGTTAACAGAAATGCTGGCGTCTCACTTTGCCCAGACATAACACACACACACACACACACACACACACACACACACACACAACACCTATATATTAAAGATATATAAATATAATAATAAATATAAATTGCCAAAATCTACGTATTGGGGAGACATTTAGCGGTGACAACAGGACATTAAGAGAGACAAAAATTATTAGGGAGACAATCTGGTGTCACCTTTACGTTCAAAGCGTCTAGTTCCCGCTTTTACCCGTTTTAACCGCCAGATGGCTCTTGCAATAGCCTTGAAAAGAATCATGCCACCTACCCCAAGACTGAGTCCATTTTTGCGATTGGAGGGGGGGTGGGGGGAGGATAAAAAGAAAATTAATAATTCAAATGTTTGAGGATATTAAACTTCACGGCAGTTGAAATGTTGACCATTTCTAGGGAGTCACGGCTATAGTTTTCTTCAAATACTGAATTATAAAAAATGGGATATATTTTTTATAAATTACTGCAGGTAACATAGTTTTATGAGAAAGAATCCAAGATCTGATGACTTTATCATCAGTAGTTTTATTCACTATTAAATCCCTACACCTAAGAGTACATTTTTTCATACCTATATATATTCTATAATCATAAATGACTTTTCAAAGACCATGTTTTGCTGCATGAGTTAATAAGGAAATTGGACCAGAATGAAATAATCAGTAGTATTTGAATTAGTTTTGATAAAACATTTTAGGAGTTATCAAGTTTATACTTTTTTGTCCCCCAAATGGACCCCAAACTTTCCCCTTTTCCCCAACGTAGAAATTTGCATTAAATATATAAAAATTTTAATATATATATTAAATATATATATAAAAAAAAATAAAATATATAAATAAGGCAGGCGAAGAACAAAGACGAGAATTAAAAAAAATCTTTTTTTATTTCAGCTTGTTTCCTTTAAAACCCCCTTCCCCTTTTCGGTAGGGAAAAATTTTGGAGGGTTTACCCCTGATTGGTACACAGAACCTTTGGAATTTTTTTATGTCCGATCGCCCGTGAACGGAAAGGTCGTAGAAGTTACAGTTCACACTGCGTGGTTCTTCTTTTTCCCCGATTTTACAATGACCAGTAAAGCCCACAGATAGCTCATGAAAAAGGTTAATTTTTTTTTTTTTACAGGCCCGGGGCCCGCGAGCTAAGGGAAGTGGGGGATAACTAGGACGGAAAAAAAAGTAAGGGGAAAAAACTAAGAGAAATAACCTAACGGAAAAGGGAACATGTTTAATCTTCGGGAACTTCTTTCCCCCCATTGAAAATTAATTTTTCTCTTACCTGTGGGTAAAGTACCATGCTTTGGGAAAAGATCATAGTATCGTTTCAAAGAATTTTGCATGAGAAAGTTTGTTGGGGGGGCCCCCGCTGGGACTTTGGGGTTTAAAGATAAAACCCCCGCCCCCGGGAAACCCCATCCCTTTGGGTTTCAAGCACTTGTTTCGGCCCGATTTTTTGGTTTTGGGAAAAAACCCCTTTTTGTAACCCGTTCAAAAGCGTTTCCCAAAAAATTCAGGGCAAAGAAAGCGGTGAAGGAAAGGGGCTGCATGTGACTTCGATGATGACGGCCCCCAATAGGGCAAACACCCCCCGCCCCCGTCCCCTTACCTACGAAATTTTTTTTTTAAAATGTAACCTTAACACAATATCTAATAATGAAAACGCAAGATAAATTTTAAAAAGAGTGACACCCCAGTGCTTCCCATACTGTTTCCTTTTTTTAAAAAATTTTTTTAAAAAAATTTTATTTACAAAAAATTTCGTAAAACGTTTTTAAAAGCAGTTTCCGAATGGGCTCAAAAAACCTTTTTCCCCCCCTCTCCTTCCCCCTCTCCTCCTCTTTTCCCCCCCAATCCCCCTCCCAGGGGTTTTTTTCCTCACTCCTCTCCCCTTTTTAAAATTTCCTTTTGGGGCCTTTTTTCACGTTTTTTTTAAAAAAATTAAAATTTAAAATAAATTAAAGCCCAAAAAATACAAGAGAAAAAATTTTTTTTCCCCCTTTTTTTTTTTTTCCCCCGGTGTTAACGAAAGCAAATAAAACACTTAAAAAAAATTAAAAAAAAAAGAAAAAAAAAAAAGCAGCGGGAAAAAAACCAAATGGTACAGGAAAGGTAGGAACGGAAGAAAAAAAAAGAAGAAAGAGAGAACGAAAAAAAAAAAAAAAAAAAAAAAGGAAGGAAGGAAAAAAATTTTGGGAAAAGAAAAAAAGGGAAAAAAAAAAAGAAAAAAAAAAAAAAAGAAAAAAAGAAAAAAAAAGGAAAAA
>JAMYXO010002251.1:0-5000 GCA_033310375.1 Conus canariensis
CTATAAGTTTTCAGAAGGCTCATTTTGAGAAGCATTTATTTTATTTTTCCCCCTTCACCCATTCAAGCACATACTGTTATTTAGGTAGAATTATCTACCACTGCAGATATGAATGCTTATCTCCCCCCATTTCTTCAATCTAAGACATAGGAGCAAGCTTTCTTTATAATTGAATATATATATATATATATATATATATATATAATACATACATGTATATATAAAAGGTTTATATATATATATATTAATATATATAAGGTTTATCTGTGAGGTGTACTGTTTTTACTCATAATGGACAGACCTCTGTATGCGAGAAAACAGGAAAATGTTTAGTTGTTTGGTTCTTACCCTTCAAAGCGACTCCATTAACTTCGTGCAAAAATGGTACACCCTCCAAATTCAACACAAAAAAAGTCATTATACTCAACAGCTTGGCAACGTGTCATGGAATAAATTGCACCACAAGGTGTACGATTGAGAAGTTCATTGCGGTTTTAAAGCATACAAGAAAGCAAGAATTTTTGAAATTTCAACTCCATTGTTTAAAAAAAAAAAAAAAAAAAAAGTGCTCAGCCGAGCAAGGCCAACAACAACGTCAACAGTGTGTGCGATGAAATGATACTGGGCAGTAAGATGGTGCCATACTACTACCCTTACAAACACCAGTCCTACAGTTTCGTGGCTTTTCTTGAAATTCTAAGAGTAATATGAATTCACAGTATTTGTATGTCTTCTCTGATTTCTTGATCTTTCCGTATTTCCTTTTCTTTCAGATTTTGGTTTTAATGTAATTAATTTCACATTAGTTTATTTCAGTTGTTTCCACGGTTGTCCTGATATTTTGTTTTCATAAATTGAACTTCTTCCCATTCATAGTGGTATTGAGAAAAAGATACACCCGAAGGTGCGGATAGGACCCAGAGAAGTATTGTCCTCAACTGCCAACCAAACCAACTGGGAACAATCGTGCACCACCCATGGAAGCCTGTGCTGTGTTCACACTCTGCTGCATTCCTTTAAGATGTCAAGGAACATAATTCTTCCCTGAGAAATATTCTTGTATGATGGCCACTGGATGTGATACGACAGAGTCTCCACGGGAGCGTTCCCATAGATGTACCAGCTCCTATTTCATGACTGCAGAGTCACTGGCGAAAAACGCCACCGTCAAGCATCCCACAGCCTCACTCGTTGATGTTCCTCTGATAGCTGAAGACAGTACAGCTCCAGAGACGACCAAGGTTTTGGTATGAGATCTTACTTGCCCTCTGAAGGTTAAAGTATTTTCCGCTGTCAGCAGGACTTTCCCTATGGTGAGTTGGGTTTTCCTCACCATCACTGGACCTTTCCTCAAAGTCAGCCAAAAGACAAACAAGAAAACATTATACCTGAAGGCGCGGATGGGACCCAGAGAAATACTCTCCTCAACTGCCAAACAAAACTTGGAGCAATCCTGCACCACCCTTGGAAGCCTTGTGCTGTGTTACATAGGGTGCAGTAACGAACAGGGAATTCCATTAAGCTGGTCAAGGGAAATAATTGCTCCCTGGCAAATGCCATTGTGTGGTGGCCACTGGATGTGATACGACAGAACCTCCACAGGAGCCTTCCCATAGGTGTACCAGCCCATATTTCATGACTGCAGAGTCCCCTGGCGAAAAACTTCACCATCAAGCAACTGCCATGTGCATCCTTCAACCTACTCGCTGCTGTTCCACTGACCAGCTGAAGACAGTACAACTCCAGACACAGCCAAGCTTTCTCCATGAGGTCTTAAGTGCCCTCTGAAAAAAAAAAAACCCAAGTTACTGTCTTTCCCGTTGTCAACAGGACTTTCCCTGCAGTAAGTGGGTCCTTTCCTCACCATCACTGGACCTTTCTCCAGAGTCAGCTAAAAGACAGACAAGAAAATGATACACCTGAAGGTGCGGATGGGACCCAGAGAAGCACTGTCCTCAGCTACTTTTTCTGAACTCCTTCCCATTGATACTGGTATCAGAGCTAACGAGCACTTTCACTGACATGGGGGTTTTTTTGAAACGTCGTCAGCGTGGTGAGCTGCAGATGTCGACACTTGTCAGCGCATAAGACACTGACCAAGGCGACACTTTTTCAGCATAACAACACTGACGAAGGGACACTGTCAGCTATAAAGACACTGACCAAGGCACAAATTGTCAGCATTACAACACGCGAAGGGGACACTTGTCAGGATATAAAGACACTGCCCCCAACGACACAGTCAGCATATAAAGACAAATGACGAAGGCGAAAACTTGTCAGCACATAAGACACTGATCAAGGGGGAACACTTGTCAGCACTTAGAACACTGACGAAGGCGACACTTGTCAGCATTAACAGACACGACAAAAGGTAACTGTGTCTAAGATGGAAAGATATGCGTTTTTTTTCCCTTTGTTTTAAATTTCCAGAAAGGTCTGTTGTCAAACAAACATTTGAGTCAGTAAGGAGAGAGAGAGGGGAGAGAAGAGAGAGAGAGAGAGAGAGAGAAAGAAGAGAGAGAGAGAGAAAATTTGGTGTTTTAAACCCCACCCAAAAATGCAACAGGTCATTCAGGGTTTTTTCACCCGATTTAAACCCAAAAGTAAAAGGGGAGAGCAAATTTTCAGCCCATAAAACGTATTTTTTACAATAAAATAGTATTTGAATATCATTCATGACTATTTAACCCAAAAAGAATGATGAAAGTGATGTTTCGATTCCTCTCCATGATTGATCCCCATGACGCAACCTGACACACTTTTTCACTGAACCCTGGCAGCCTGGTTTTTCGGGGTTACGGTAGGCGGGAACTCGGGCACACAGGAAGCAGCGATTTTGGTGACATCCCAAAGGAAAAGGGTTTTCCACCGTTGTTTTGAAAGGTCACTGAAATCTTTGGCCATTAAAATTTTTCCATATTGGGGGTTTCAATATCTCTCTGTCTGCCCTCCCCTCTGAGTGACCCATGGATGTATGTGTGCACTTGAAACAACCCCATATGTGATAGTTCACTTTCACAAAAAAAGAAATGGCTCGGACACACTTGGCTCCCCAGAACCCCCTAGCCCTTCAGGGCCAGGGTTTCCCAAAAGCCCAACCATTTTTTGTTGAAAAATGGATAAAATGCCTGCTTTAAGTTTTCCACATTCCGGGGTAAGGGGGTCCATCTTCTTTATTTTCAATTTTTGTGTTTTGAAAATTTCCCAAAACTTGTTTAAGGGTACACCACTTCATTTAGTAAGGAATTTAAATTTTCCCAAGACTGACATTAAATTTTCTCTTTAGCTTCTTAAAAACCCTTGCCCAAAAAATCCTTTGATTTCGGGCCCTTCCAGAGTATGGTGCCGACAAAAATTTATTTTCTCCATCGGGTACGGGATTCTGGACTTTTTTTAAACTGCCTGTATTGCTTCCATAGGGGTCTGCAATGCCTTTTTTTTCCCGAATGAGTCAGCTCACAGCAAGCGTTTTGGGAACAACCTGAATGGTTCATCCCCCACGCTCATGTGCATCTGTTTAAAAAAAAGCAAAGACAACTCTTTCTTGCTAACTGCAGAATTCAATTTTTCTGAACCAGAGAACGCTAAACCCGTTTAATTTTCGTTTTTTAGCCCCAAATACAACAGAAACCAGGGGGACAGAAAAAAGCCCTTAACAAGGAAGGCACATGCAAGTAATGCTGCTTGGGTACCCTTCCACCTAAAATTTCATGCAGACAAGAAACCCAGAGAGCAAAGAAGGAAATTAACCCCCCCAAAAGGGAAACTAAAAGACAGTCGTATATTTCCCGAGCGGAAAACCTGCCCCACACCAGCAACACAGAAGAAATGTGCTATAATAAGTCAACACTATATTTAAGGTTTTATGAAGGTCCTGGGGTTCAACACTGAACAGGCACGTTTTTCTTTCTAGAACAACTAAAAACCCGAGTGGACTGAAACAAAAAAGACCCTTTCCTTGCCCTGGGTAGAATGTGTATTAATCATTAAATGCCAAAAGTCTTGAAAATTTGGGACATAACATGCTTTTTTGCCCAAAACCCTATGCTGCAGAATCTCGAATTCTGCTAGTAAAGAAGTCCAAGTAAAAAAATAAATTTTTTGCTGGAACAAAAAATAAAAAGATTTCTTTTTTTGGGAAGGAAATGTTTTAGGTACCCGATGGATACCCCATTGACTTGAGGCTTTGTTTCCTTTGCAAAGTATCTTTCCCCCCTTTAGGTTTTAAAGAGAAAAAAAGAGCTATTTCTCCCGTGCCCCGGCAGTTCAAAATGAAATGGATTGCAAAAAGGCCCTTCTCCGTCACGCACAAGAACATGATTGCAGAGGCAAATTCATAGCAACAGTTCACGATGTACCTGTGTAAAACATGCTTAAATGAACAGCCCCACTGTCCCAAAATCTGTTGGGGACAAGCCAGGCCCGGTGTTGGGGGCTTTCTAAAAAATTTAAAACCCCCGGAGAAGTTTATGGGTCTGAAAGGTTGTGAAGCAGAGTTTTTCTGACTGTGCCCGGGCACTGCCCACGTTTACTTGACACGTGCCAAGTTTAGTGCTGTCGTCAGGGGGACAGCATCAAAACAGAATTTTGCATTTAATTTACTTCATAAATCAAAGAAAATCAAAGTACTTCCTGTGCACTTTAAACAGGGAAAAAATGTTCACCCTTACGCAAAAATAGCATTTGTCTCCCCAATTATCACTTTGCCACATGGGCCCCCCCTCACCCACCCCCACCCCCACCCACTCGTTTTTTTTTTTGGTTTTTTTTTTGTTAAATGATTATTTTTGTGGGCTATGTTTCTCGTGCATTAGATTTTCTCTTTAGTTGTTTTCAATCTTCAGTTTAATGTATGTGTGTATATGTCATTTTCTGGCTCAGTTGACATAGTTGCCGCTAGTCTAAATTATGAACCCTTTCGTGTCTGTGGCTTGAGATAAAGCAGTATGGTTTCCCGTATTTTTCTTTTTATTTCTTCATTTAATTTCTGGGAAATT